>JAAOOA010002744.1:0-39242 GCA_012861695.1 Trematomus loennbergii | reverse complement strand
AAGCGTTTTCTTCACTTTTTTTGCTTTCCACGGGTGGGGACGCCTGGCAGGCCGCCTATGAGCACCCAAATTCGGCCTGGATCATCCAGGATTTGTGGGCAAAGCTCCATAAACTGACTAAATCACCAGAGAGGTCCCTTTCTAGCCCAAATATATATAATACAAATACATTTAAATAGTAAAAGGTGCACTTGTGCTCTGCATTACCGGGAATTTTATTTTCATAGCCCCATGATAGTGATTAAAAATCATTTTCATGGAAAAAGTGTTAAAAACGCCTGATTAAATGATATGCAGGACCCCAGTGAGTCCAGACTATGTGCATTGTGTTGGGGAACCATATAAATGATAGAATACATGCATTTAAATGCAAAAATAATGATTTAAAATCATTTTAGGGGACAATTGTGGAGAGGAGCCTGAAAAAGACTCTGCAGCACCCCGGATAACTACCACTTCATCTGGTTTAAATGTGGTGGTGATAGTGGCATTAACTAGTACCCAGTACTGGGAGAGAACCAGGTTACAGCACATGTCTTTTCGACCCAGGAAAGAGTGCTCGAAACGTGGCTACAGCATAGTCACTGTGGGGTAACATGTTTCAAATGACAGCACACTGCTGCTTGTTGGCAGGCTGACTCACTTCACTTGTCTCACACACACCCAGGGGGGGAGAAAAGAGGACACATTGACCAGGAAAGAGTCCTCAAAACACAGGTAAAAGTGTGTTAAACTGTGGGGGAACATGTTTCAAATGACAGCACACTGCTGCTTGTTGGCAGGCTGACTCACTTCACTTGTCTCACACACACCCAGGGGGGGGAGAAAGAGGACACATTGACCCAGGAAAGAGTGCTCGAAAGGTGGCTACAGCATAGTCACAGTGTGGGGGAACATTTTCAAATGACAGCACACTGCTGCTTGTTGGCAGGCTGACTCACTTCACTTGTCTCACACACACCCAGGGGGGGAAAGATAACACTTGTACCCAGGAATAAGTCTTTGAAAGGCGGGGAAAAGTTGTTTGAAATAGTATAATACCTCCAGGCCGCTGAACTGCACTTTACCACCCAGAAATAATGTTTAAATGGTCGGGAAAGTATTTTTAAATGTCTGGAAGAGAGTTTTAGACAGTCATTTTGCACGAAATTATTTAACATAGACGCTCTCCTGAAAATGCACAGAATATGTGCTTTTTCAGGAGACCGTTAATGTTAAATGATTTCTTGCAAAATGACTGGCTAAAACCCCGGAATAAATGTTTGAAAAGCTGGGAAAAGTTGTTAAAAATAGGCTGATATCTCCAGGGCGCATCTCCAAAAATGTACAAGCCAGGGAAGATGCCTGAATCCCGGATACTTTAGGTCTGTCACTTAGGGTGACCGCACCACTCCGACGCTCCCGAGAGCGGACGTCCATTGTTTGTAAGGCACCTAAGAGGGACAAGGGAATGCTCTGGTTTTCGGACAAAATTAACATGGGATCACTCCCGTCACTGGACGTACTTCGTCTCACTGGAATAGTAACGGTCATAGTGAATATAAAATCGTCCCCATGTATCCAGCCAATGACGGCGCAGAGTTTTGAAAGAGACAAAACACTGTTCCATACATTTAAAAACACTTAAACAATTAAACAATGTTTACCCCAGGATTCAGGCATCTTCCCTGGCTTGTAAAGTGCAGTTATGCGCCTTGGAGGTATTGCACTATTTACAAAATGTATACCCAGGATTCTGGCCCCTTCCCTGGCTTGTAAAGTGCAGTTATGCGCCCTGGAGATATTGCACTATTTACAAAATGTAGCACTCTGTTTATTTCACACCTCCAGGAGAGACCAGGGGGAAATCACCTCTCTCTGCCCGCTCACAGAGCCCCCAAGGACGGACTAGAGACCTCCAGCATGTTCCCCTAACAGTGGAACTCTGTGTATTTCAGACCTCCAGGGCGGAGGACCGTGAAAATCACCTCTCTCTGCCCGCTCAAAGAGCACCGAAAGACGGACTAATTACCTCCAGCATGTTCCCCTAACAGTGGGACTCTGTGTATTTCAGACCTCCAGGGCGGAGACCGGGAAAATCACCTCTCTATGCCCGCTCACAGAGCCCCCAAGGACGGACTAGAGACCTCCAGCACCCCGGAGAGCTCCATTGTGAAATATTGCTACTAATCCATAACTTTTGATAACAAGCTCTGTTCGGTTCAGGCTTTTTCTCTACCCCCCCATTACACGTACCCCGCATCCAACGGTACCATCGCCGAATCTCTAGGACCTCGGGGAGCGGAGTTACGGCAGAGGGTCAGATTCAGAAAATACGATTTGAGAACAGGGCTCTGATCAGGGCTAAAGTCTTGTTAGAAACTGGTGAATCTGTTTAAATGCAGGCAGCAGAGACACTGCTTTTAGCAGGGTCTCAGAGAGCCAGAGACCCAGGGTACAGCACCTCGCTGTCTTACCCAGAAAACAGGGCTCTGATCAGGGCTAAAGTACGTTATAAAACTGGTGAATCTGTTTAAATGCAGGAGACCTCCAGCGAAGTCCCTAACAGTGGGACTCTGGTTATTTAACACCTCCAGGAGAGACCTGGGGAAAATCACCTCTCTCTGCCCGCTCACAGACCCCCAAAGTACGGACTAATTACCTCCAGCATGTTCCCCTAACAGTGGGACTCTGTGTATTTCAGACCTCCAGGGCGGAGACCGTGAAAATCACCTCCTCTGCCCGCTCACAGACCCCCAAAGTACGGACTAATTACCTCCAGCATGTTCCCCTAACAGTGGGACTCTGTGTATTTCACACCTCCAGGAGAGACCAGGGGAAAATCCACCTCTCTCTGCCCGCTCACAGAGCCCCAAGGACGGACTAGAGACCTCCAGATGGCTCCCTAACAGTGGGACTCTGTGTATTTCACACCTCCAGGAGAGACCAGGGGAAATCCAACTCTCTCTGCCCGCTCACAGAGCCCGAAAGACGGACTAGAGACCTCCAGGATGGCCCTAACAGTGGGACTCTGTGCATTCACAGCTCCAGCAGAGACCAGGGGGAAATCACCTCTCTCTGCCCGCTCACAGAGCCCCAAGGACGGACTAGAGACCTCCAGCAGCACTCCCTAACAGTGGGACTCTGCACCTCCAGCAGAGACCAGGGGGAAATCACCTCGCTCTGCCCGCTCACAGAGCCCCCAAGGACGGACTAGAGACCTCCAGCAGCACTCCCTAAGAGTGGGACTCTGCACCTCCAGGCAGAGACCAGGGGGAAATCACCTCTTTTGCCCGCTCACAGAGCCCCCAAGGACGGACTAATTACCTCCAGCATGCCCATAACAGTGGGACCTCCATAACCTTGCACACCCTGAGTCCCCGGGCCCCCACAGTTAAGCACTCCCCCACGGACTAAACACAGGTATTCACACCCACCAGAACCTCGTGCCCCTGGTGACCTAAAGGGGGTGGATTTTGTGGTGCTTCTATGCTGCCCATCAGCATCCATATTCGTCCTTCTTCACGGCACCACCCCCGTTCTGTGGAGGGTATTCTCGTGCCCCTGGTGACCTAAAGGGGGTGGATTTTGTGGTGCTTTTATGTCTGCCCATCAGCATCCAAATTCGGCCTTCTATTGGCACCACCACCCCCCTTCTGGCTGGAGGTTCAAACACTTTAACTTTTGTTCACCCTCCTCTGGCTTACACCTCCTCCGCCAACACTTGAGCGCTCATCACAGGGTTCAGCACCAAGGAGAGTCCCCGGTGCTGATGGAAAGTGGCACTTTATCTGCCCCTGGTAACCATCAAGGTTATTGTTTTTTTTTTATTTTTAATTTTATTCAACTATTTACACGTTGCAGTAACAAAAATCACAGTACACACAGACTAAAACATCAACTATTTACACGTACTACTGCTGCTATAACAGTACTACTAAATTTCTTACCTACGTTTTAAAGTGCAGTTATGCGCCCTGGAGGTGTTGCACTATTAACAAAATGTGCCCAGGATTCTGGCACCTTCCCTGGCTTGTAAAGTGCAGTTATGCGCCCTGGAGGTGTTTGCACTATTAACAAAATGTATGCCCAGGATTCTGGCACCTTCCCTGGCTTGTAAAGTGCAGTTATGCGCCCTGGAGATATTGTACTATTTACAAAATGTATACACAGGATTATAATAATAATTATATACACGGTATACATATTCACAATGTTTAGCGGGATTCAGGGGACCAAATTAGGCGTCTAATTCTTACGGTGCACCAGGGCAAACAGGTTGAGTCCACGGCCCCTGCCCCATCATCAGGAGTGTCAACCAGCCCCGGTCCCGACTTCATTGGCCTCTTTCCCTCCCGCTTCCGCTTCCGCTGCTGCTGCCGCTCCAATGACCCATCAGGTGAAGATGATAGAGCAGTACTGTTATAGCAGCCCTCTTCGGAGGTCTCCCCATCTGACAGCGGTAGACATCCTTCTGATGATGATGCAGCTGCTGCCGCATCTGATGACGCCCTGAACATGGAGCGGATTCTCAATGCTCCTTTATTCCTGGCGCATTCGCTAGAACCGGTCCGCCGTGGTTACGTCGTGACACATAAACCTGGCGAGAATCGACCGGCTTTCTGGATCTTGGTGATGCTTGATATTGTCAGCCAGGGCAAGTGCGCAGGATTGTGAAGGTGACGGCTGTTTCTAGCCCAGCATCAGCCCATGCCCTCTTCAAGTGAGCGTTCAGGTTCTTGGAGGCCCGATTCCCCCTTGTGAAAAGGAAGAATTCATTCTGAGGACCCAGCAATGCCTCTTTAATCCCCATCCACCGCATGACCCAGCTAAACTCCTCTACTGTAAGCGCCAGCTGTGCTTCGCCATATGTCTTGGCCGTCTTGTGATCCTGCACATGGATGATGTAGCCCTCAGCAGTTCCCCTTATGGCTGCCTCTAAGACCTCACTGTTTTTCATGTTTGTGTACACCCCGTACGGTGGCCATACAGGAGGCTCCAATGGAGGGTGAGATAGCCATAGAGAAGCTTCTGGGTGGTTGAGGTCGGCGTGCCGGCCATCAGGTCGAGGAGCTCCGGGATGCGCTTCTCAGCGGCCGCCATGGCGGCGAGAAGCTCCGCCTGGCTCGGCAGACGATCCAGTTTGTTCCTCTTCACCTTAAACTGATGTAGAGTGACTGCCTTATTCAAGTGTTTCATGTTTGGCCTCTCTCATTATGTGGGTCATATCAGACTGGGTGAGCTGCACCCCCGGGGCTTTGACTCAGACATGTACCCATGAACTGGTGCACATTCTTCAGGAAGAACTCTGATGTTGTGACTGCCCGGCCCGGCTTTACAATATACTCGCTCCAGCCACGGATCATTTCATGTTTCTTAGGAACAGCCAGTCTGACAGGCGGTTAACACCATGGGCCATGTATACTATGAAGTTCTTTATCCGGCTGATCTTCGACACAACATTGTCTTTCTGTTTTACTGTCGGAGCGACACCCAAACAATGATCCAAGTATGTCTGAAGGTACGCCTCCATGCTTCTAGGCAACGTGATTTCACGCATGGTATTCCCCCGTCCACCCAGTGGACCAGTAATTTGAGGGAGAGGGCAAGTCATTAGCCAGCTTAGAGGCACGGGTCTTCCGGCATACAGGGGTCTCGCTACCGGAGGCTACTGCAAACATGACAGTTTCCACCGGGGTCTTCACAGGGGTCTCGCTACCGGAGGCTACTGCAAACATGACAGTTTCCACCGGGGTCTTCACAGGGGTCTCGCTACCGGAGGCTACTGCAAACATGACAGTTTCCACCGGGGTCTTCACAGGGGTCTCGCTACCGGAGGCTACTGCAAACATGACAGTTTCCACCGGGGTCTTCACAGGGGTCTCGCTACCGGAGGCTACTGCAAACATGACAGTTTCCACCGGGGTCTTCACAGGGGTCTCGCTACCGGAGGCTACTGCAAACATGACAGTTTCCACCGGGGTCTTCACAGGGGTCTCGCTACCGGAGGCTACTGCAAAACATGACAGTTTCCACCGGGCTCTTCACAGGGGTCTCGCTACCGGAGGAACTGGTAATATGACAGTCTTCACTGGGCTTTTCACAGGGTTCTTGACCGGTCTCTTCCCACCGGAGGCTACTGCAAGCATGACAGTCTTCACTTGGCTCTTCACAGGGTTCTTTACCGGTCTCTTCCCACCGGAGGCTACTGCAAGCATGACAGTCTTCACCGGGGTCTTCACAGGGGTCTCGCTACCGGAGGTTACTGGGGACTGCATGACAGTCTTCACCGGGGTCTTCACAGGGGTCCCGCTACCGGAGGTTACTGGGGACTGCATGACAGTCTTCACCGGGATCTTCACAGGGGTCCCGCTACCGGAGGTTACTGGGGACTGCATGACAGTCTTCACCGGGGTCTTCACAGGGGTCCCGCTACCGGAGGTTACTGGGGACTGCATGACAGTTTCCACCGGGGTCTTCACAGGGGTCTCGCTACCGGAGGCTACTGCAAACATGACAGTTTCCACCGGGGTCTTCACAGGGGTCTCGCTACCGGAGGCTACTGCAAACATGACAGTTTCCACCGGGGTCTTCACAGGGGTCTCGCTACCGGAGGCTACTGCAAACATGACAGTTTCCACCGGGGTCTTCACAGGCGTCTCGCTACCGGAGGAAACTGGTAATATGACAGTCTTCACTGGGCTCTTCACAGGGTTCTTGACCGGTCTCTTTCCACCGGAGGCTACTGCAAGCATTACAGTCTTCACTTGGCTCTTCACAGGGTTCTTTACCGGTGTCTTCCCACCGGAGGCTACTGCAAGCATGACAGTCTTCACCGGGCTCCTCACAGGGGTCCCGCTACCGGAGGTTACTGGGGAATGCATGACAGTCTTCACCGGGGTCTTCACAGGGGTCCCGCTACCGGAGGTTACTGGGGAATGCATGACAGTCTTCACCGGGGTCTTCACAGGGGTCCCGCTACCGGAGGTTACTGGGGAATGCATGACAGTCTTCACCGGGGTCTTCACAGGGGTCCCGCTACCGGAGGTTACTGGGGACTGCATGACAGTCTTCACCGGGGTCTTCACAGGGGTATTGCTGCCTGAGGCTACTGTGTTTATGCCGGAGGTACTTGGGATTGCCAGGCCCTTAAATCGTATACATTCGTCCTCTTCCTCAAGAACAGCAGCACTCTGCTTCCTGGGTTTTAGCTCCTTTTTCAGCCTGGAGCGCAGGGTCTTCACCTCATCATTGAGGGCATCCTTCTGAGCCCTCAATGCCACATTTTCCAGCATCACCTGCCTGCAGTCCTCGTTGTCACACTCGGTATGTGGGGAGAAGGGTGGAGGGTGCCCGGGGTATTCCCCCTCATTGTCTATATCCAATGATGTAGCCATTCCAATGATGGGGTTAGTCTCACGGAGGTCATGGAGCAACTGCAGTGCCACACTATGCTTCAGCCTTGCCATGACCTGCTGTGCCTCATGTCGGGACAACTCAGGGTGGTCATGTTTTACATGACGGTCCAGTCTCTTCCCAGCGTACGAACACCCAGCGATGGGACAGGGTTTGGTCCGAACATTTATCCTTCCACTGGCTATTTTCAGGAGGATTCCCCTCTCCTCCAAGTTCCGCACTGCATGCTTGTGCTTAAGGTGTTTGTTCAATGCCAGATAGAAGAGTCTGCACACCGGGCATTCAGATGACATCCTTACTGAAACACACATAATGAATTTGATCAAAATGATGTTATAGTTCTCCGTTTATATGCGTTAGCGTGAGCGGTGGTTGCGACACTGGGTCCGATGCATCAATTCATGGTGCATGGACGAAGGGAAGTATTGGGTTACCACCGGGTCAGATGGTCCCACTTCCGCACCAACGCGGGGCTGGTGATGGCAACATTGGGTCCGATGCATCCATACATGGTGCCCCGACCATGAGAGGGTTTGGGGTACCCCGGAACCAGGCACCACCCCAGCAGGAAACGGGTTGTATGGTCAAAGGAGGAAAGAGTGATAGAACCGGGGTAAAGCAAAGAAAGTGTCCGACAATAGTGACTTGTGAGGCGGCCAGAGAGTCTGTCATATCTCGGTCCTATCCTCCAGGCAACGCTGTGGCCAAAACTGGGCTAAAAACAAAAAAAAACTAAAAAATATTTCATCCAGGGAAATTTGGGTGAAAATGAAAAAAAAGTACCCAGAAATAGTGCTTCATTAGCCAGCAGCAGTCCCCTGTCGACTCATGTGACATTCCTCCAGGGTTACATAGAACCAGGGTGTGGGGTCCGAGCCATCTCCGAGACATCTCTAGTCCATGTTGATAATGGGGGAAATGTACCCCAAAATAGTCCTTCATTAGCCAGCAGCAGTCCCCTGTCGACTCATGTGACATTCCTCCAGGGTTACATAGAACCAGGGTGTGGGGTCCGAGCCATCTCCGAGACATCTCTAGTCCGTGTTGATAATGGGGGAAATGTACCCCAAAATAGTCCTTCATTAGCCAGCAGCAGTCCCCTGTCGACTCATGTGACATTCCTCCAGGGTTACATAGAACCAGGGTGTGGGGTCCGAGCCATCTCCGAGACATCTCTAGTCCGTGTTGATAATGGGGGAAATGTACCCCAAAATAGTCCTTCATTAGCCAGCAGCAGTCCCCTGTCGACTCATGTGACATTCCTCCAGGGTTACATAGAACCAGGGTGTGGGGTCCGAGCCATCTCCGAGACATCTCTAGTCCGTGTTGATAATGAGGTACCCCCAAAAAAGTGCATCATGACTCAGCAATCATCACACTCAACTTTGGTGAGAACCGGGGAAAGGGGTCAAAATGTAAAAAATATACCCCAAAACAGTGCCTCATGACCCCGCAGGAGTCCCCCGCGGACTCCCCTGACATTCCTCCATGGTGGAAATCATCCAACTCAACTTTGGTGAGAACCGGGGAAAGGGGTCAAAATGGAAAAATTGTACCCCAAAATAGTGCCTCATGACCCCGCAAGAGTCCCCCGCGGACTCCCCTGACATTCCTCCATGGTGGAAATCATCCAACTCAACTTTGGTGAAAACCGGGGAAAGGGGTCAAAATGTAAAAATTATACCCCCAAATAGTGCCTCATAATCGGGTAGAGTCACCTGCAAAAGTGCCCTCGCATTCCTCCAAGTGTTGGGAGAACCAGGCTGGGGGGTCTTGAGGCACAAAATGAGGCCCACTCAGAGTGCTTGGTGAGCGGATACATTCTTCCATGATTTCCAACAGCCGGCGGAGGCCCTCCGATGGCGGGTCACGTTTGCCATTCGATCAGTGAGAGGAGAGAGGAGAGGAGAGGAGAGGAGGAGGAGAACGCAGCAAAAATGGTCAAAATCCGTCAACGTACGGGGTGAAACGGCTGTACTAGAGCCCTGGGGGGGCACCCGGGACCGGGCAGTGCCCCCGGGAGAAGGAACCGGGTCAAACGGGCCAAAACAGGAAAAAAAAGAAAAATAAAAAGAACCGGGCAAAAGGGGGGAAAATGTGAAAAAAGTGTCCGAAAATAGTGCCTCATGACCCCGCAAGAGTCCCCCGCGGACTCCCCTGACATTCCTCCATGGAGGAAATCATCCAACTCAACTTTGGTGAGAACCGGGGAAAGGGGTCAAAATGGAAAAATTGTACCCCAGAATAGTGCCTCATGACCCCGCAAGAGTCCCCCGCGGACTCCCCTGACATTCCTCCATGGAGGAAATCATCCAACTCAACTTTGGTGAGAACCGGGGAAAGGGGTCAAAATGGAAAAATTGTACCCCAGAATAGTGCCTCATGACCCGCAAGAGTCCCCCGCGGACTCCCCTGACATTCCTCCATGGAGGAAATCATCCAACTCAACTTTGGTGAGAACCGGGGAAAGGGGTCAAAATGGAAAAATTGTACCCCAGAATAGTGCCTCATGACCCGCAAGAGTCCCCCGCGGACTCCCCTGACATTCCTCCATGGAGGAAATCATCCAACTCAACTTTGGTGAGAACCGGGGAAAGGGGTCAAAATGGAAAAATTGTACCCCAGAATAGTGCCTCATGACCCCGCAAGAGTCCCCCGCGGACTCCCCTGACATTCCTCCATGGAGGAAATCATCCAACTCAACTTTGGTGAAAACCGTGGAAAGGGGTCAAAATGTAAAAATTATACCCCCAAATAGTGCCTCAAAATCGGGTAGAGTCACCGGGAAAGTGCCCTCGCATTCCTCCAGGGCTCAAAATGTCACACTTAAACTATTTGGAGAACCGGGAAAATGTAAAAAATAAGCCCCAAAATAGAGCCTCATAATCGGGTAGAGTCACCTGCAAAAGTGCCCTCGCATTCCTCCAAGTGTTGGGAGAACCAGGCTGGGGGGTCTTGAGGCACAAAATGAGGCCCACTCAGAGTGCTTGGTGAGCGGATACATTCTTCCATGATTTCCAACAGCCGTATTTTTTCTGAGTCCACCCAAAAACTGGGTTTCTGATTTCGTGCGGAAGGTAGTCTGAAAAACATGGATGAATCTTTTTGACAGAGAAGTGGAAATGAAGCCCAGGGACTTTTTCCCCTTCTCCGTTGTACCAACCATCGGAGAAGGGGAAAAATCGGGCCGAAGCGCCAAACACCTGGCCACTACTCCCGTTGGCACTTAGAAAAAATTTCACAATTTTTCAAAACTTCATTTTTGATTATTTTAAGATATAATTAAGCGTTTTCTTCACTTTTTTTTTTGCTCCACGGGTGGGGGCGCCTGGCAGGCCGCCTATGAGCACCCAAATTCGGCCTGGATCATCCAGGATTTGTGGGAAAAAATCCATAAACTGACTAAATCACCCAGAGAGGTCCCCTACCTAGCCCAAATATATATAATACAAATACATTTAAATAGTAAAAGGTGCACTTGTGCTCTGCATTACCCGGAATTTTATTTTCATAGCCCCATGATAGTGATTAAAAATCATTTTCATGGGAAAAAGTGTTAAAACGCCTGATTAAATTATATGCAGGACCCCAGTGAGCTCCAGACTATGTGCATTGTGTTGGGGAACCATATAAATGATAGAATAAATGCATTCAAATGCAAAAATAATGATTTAAAATCATTTTAGGGGGACAATTGTGGAGAGGAGCCTGAAAATGACTCTGTTTTAAGATATAATTAAGCGTTTTCTTCACTTTTTTTTGCTTTCCACGGGTGGGGACGCCTGGCAGGCCGCCTAAGAGCACCCAAATTCGGCCTGGATCATCCAGGATTTGTGGGCAAAGCTCCATAAACTGACTAAATCACCCAGAGAGGTCCCCTTTCTAGCCCAAATATATATAATACAAATACATTTAAATAGTAAAAGGTGCACTTGTGCTCTGCATTACCGGGAATTTTATTTTCATAGCCCCATGATAGTGATTAAAAATCATTTTCATGGGAAAAAGTGTTAAAACGCCTGATTAAATGATATGCAGGACCCCAGTGAGCTCCAGACTATGTGCATTGTGTTGGGGAACCATATAAATGATAGAATACATGCATTTAAATGCAAAAATAATGATTTTAAATCATTTTAGGGGGACAATTGTGGAGAGGAGCCTGAAAAAGACTCTGCAGCACCCCGGATAACTACCACTTCATCTGGTTTAAATGTGGTGGTGATAGTGGCATTAACTAGTACCCAGTACTGGGAGAGAACCAGGTTACAGCACATGTCTTTTCGACCCAGGAAAGAGTGCTCGAAAGCTGGCTACAGCATAGTCACAGTGTGGAGGAACATGTTTCAAATGACAGCACACTGCTGCTTGTTGGCAGGCTGACTCACTTCACTGGTCTCACACACACAGCCAGGGGGGAGAAAGAGGACACATTGACCCAGGAAAGAAGCCTCAAAACACAGGTAAAAGTGTGTTAAACTGTGGGGGAACATGTTTCAAATGACAGCACACTGCTGCTTGTTGGCAGGCTGACTCACTTCACTTGTCTCACACACACCCAGGGGGGGGAGAAAGAGGACACATTGACCCAGGAAAGAGTGCTCGAAAGCTGGCTACAGCATAGTCACAGTGTGGAGGAACATGTTTCAAATGACAGCACACTGCTGCTTGTTGGCAGGCTGACTCACTTCACTGGTCTCACACACACAGCCAGGGGGGAGAAAGAGGACACATTGACCCAGGAAAGAAGCCTCAAAACACAGGTAAAAGTGTGTTAAACTGTGGGGGAACATGTTTCAAATGACAGCACACTGCTGCTTGTTGGCAGGCTGACTCACTTCACTTGTCTCACACACACCCAGGGGGGGAAAGATAACACTTGTACCCAGGAATAAGTCTTTGAAAGGCGGGGAAAAGTTGTTTGAAATAGTATAATACCTCCAGGCCGCTTAACTGCACTTTACCACCCAGAAATAATGTTTAAATGGTCGGGGAAAGTATTTTTAAATGTCTGGAAGAGAGTTTTAGACAGTCATTTTGCACGAAATTATTTAACATAGACGCTCTCCTGAAAATGCACAGAATATGTGCTTTTTCAGGAGACCGTTAATGTTAAATGATTTCTTGCAAAATGACTGGCTAAAACCCCGGAATAAATGTTTGAAAAGCTGGGAAAAGTTGTTAAAAATAGGCTGATATCTCCAGGGCGCATCACCAAAAATGTACAAGCCAGGGAAGATGCCTGAATCCCGGATACTTTAGGTCTGTCACTTAGGGTGACCGCACCACTCCGACGCTCCCGAGAGCGGACGTCCATTGTTTGCAAGGCACCTAAGAGGGAGAAGGGAACCTACAGTTAGGAGAAGGGAACATGTTAGTTGGAAGGGAACATGTTAGTGAAAAGGGAACATGTCAGTTAGAAGGGAACATGTTAGTGAAAAGGGAACATGTCAGTTAGAAGGGAACCTCCCAGCAGGGGGTGAAGGGTCTTCCTCTGAGGATCCAGATTGACACCTATCAATCTGAGTCAGATGTGCAGCAACAATCCGCTGCACAGACTCACACATCAAGGTGTTCCCCAAAGGGTGAGAAAAGCCTTCCTCTTCATTGGGATATGGATATTATCTGGAAAGGTCTGGTGGTGTTGTAGTAACATGTCCATTAAAGGGATTAGATTAGTAGTAATCATTGAATGAGCTCTACTTCACTATATTTCACAACATATTATACTTTATTTTCCCTCTGCATCACTTTGTAGGTTACAGGTTGTAAAACATTCAGATGTGATGCACACACTTTGTCGAGAGCTTAGAGAATAGGTTTTGTCAGAAATGGAATGACCTAACATAACATATGATTAGAGCTGAAACATTTGATCATCATTCGTCAAAGTCAACTTTATTAATCTTTCAGTTTGTGTGAGCGTCCTTGGGTTTCTTGAAAGGCGTTAAACAAACTGAAATGATCATTATTATATTACAGACAGATCGAAATACCGTTTCCCACAATCCCCAATACAAAAACAAATATGTATATATATAAGATCCTGAAGTGTTTTCAAACCGTCTGTCTGTCTGTCTGTCTGTCTGTGAATATATCTAACGTATATAGCCTAAGCCTAATGGAGCCTATATGTTCCCTTTATTTGTCGGGTACTTTTCAGACTAATGTTTTAGTGCTGCACATCAGAAGAGATGTTCTTTCCAAAATATTCCTACATTCGTGTCATACTTGTTACAGATACTTTACAGATGTGTTACAGATTGTGTTACAGATACTTTACAAAGCGTTACAGATACTTTACAAAGCGTTACAGAGTGTTACAGATACTTTACAAAGCGTTACAGATACTTTACAAAGCGTTACAGATACTTACAAAGCGTTACAGATGTGTTACAGATACTTTACAAAGCGTTACAGATACTTTACAAAGCGTTACAGATGTGTTACAGATACTTTACAAAGCGTTACAGATACTTTACAAAGCGTTACAGATGTGTTACAGATACTTTACAAAGCGTTACAGATACTTACAAAGCGTTACAGATGTGTTACAGATACTTTACAAAGCGTTACAGATACTTTACAAAGCGTTACAGATGTGTTACAGATACTTTACAAAGCGTTACAGATACTTTACAAAGCGTTACAGATGTGTTACAGATACTTTACAAAGCATTACAGATACTTTACAAAGTGTTACAGATGTGTTACAGATACTTTACAAAGCGTTACAGATACTTTACAAAGCGTTACAGATGTGTTACAGATACTTTACAAAGCGTTACAGATACTTTACAAAGCGTTACAGATGTGTTACAGATACTTTACAAAGCGTTACAGATACTTTACAAAGCGTTACAGATGTGTTACAGATACTTTACAAAGCGTTACAGATACTTTACAAAGCGTTACAGATACTTTACAAAGCGTTACAGATGTGTTACAGATACTTTACAAAGCGTTACAGATACTTACAAAGCGTTACAGATGTGTTACAGATACTTTACAAAGCGTTACAGATACTTTACAAAGCGTTACAGATGTGTTACAGATACTTTACAAAGCGTTACAGATGTGTTACAGATACTTTACAAAGCGTTACAGATACTTTACAAAGCGTTACAGATGTGTTACAGATACTTTACAAAGCGTTACATATACTTTACAAAGCGTTACAGATACTTTACAAAGCGTTACAGATACTTTACAAAGCGTTACAGATGTGTTACAGATACTTTACAAAGCGTTACAGATACTTTACAAAGCGTTACAGATACTTTACAAAGCGTTACAGATACTTCACAAAGCGTTACCGATACTTTACAAAGCATTACCGATACTTTACACAGCGTTACAGATTGAATGAAAGGTGAATATGTGGGGGAACAATGTTCAGCTGAGCTAACAGAGATTACAAAATACAGATCTCTAACAAAACACTCACAGCTGCTGCAGCTGTTGCTACGGCATCACTAAGGGACGTCTCTTTGAAATGACCGCTCAGAGGAGAGGAGTTCTCATTTCTCTAACCGCCTGCTGCTTCCCCTCCTCTCTCCTCGACTCCTCTCTCCTCGACTCCTCTCTCCTCGGCTCCCCTCCTCTCTCCTCGCTTCCTCTCTCCTCGACTTTTTACCCCTTTTCAGTCCCTGCTAGAGAGCAGGGACTTTCCTGGGAGAACAAGGTTCCCATGTGTGATTGGCTGGGCGGATTGCAAACCACGCCCCGTAAAACTCCAAAAAGTTTTGTGAAGCCGCCATTTTATTTTCCTGACATTAGCATTATTAGCATTAGCCCAGCGCGCAAACAGAGAGAGACTAACTTATGGCAACACAAAAGAAAACATGGGAGCGGTGGAGATGAGGAGGTGTCGGCATTCTGGCGATTTACTCTGAAGGCTTCAGTAGAAGCTGCTGGGAGTCCCAGCAGCTTCTACTGAAGCCAGTCCCCAACTCCGGGGACTTCCGGCCGGGGACTCCGGGTGGCAGTATACGCCGTGAAGTGGTTTGCGGCCTGCCAGTAAACCCAAAGCAGAAGAAGAAGAAGTGACGTCAGCGGCTTCATTTGCCTAATCTCCCTCAAGGACTTATTCCGGTGTGAACGCGATCTGTACTTAGTTCATGAGAAACTAAAGAGTTCTCATGAACTAAGTTCTGATGAACCTTTGTAGGAAAAGTACTGCGGTGTGAATGCGCCTTTTGGGCCCTGTAAGGTGTCCTTGGGCCCTGTAAGGTGTCCTGGGCCCTGTAAGAAGACTAACCACTAAACACTAAACACTAACCACTAACCACTAACCACTAAACACATAACACATAACACATAACACTAACCACTAAACACTAAACACATAACACTAACCACTAACCGCTAAATGCTAACCACTAAACACTAACCACTAAACACTAACCACTAACCACTAAACACTAACCACTAAACACTAACCACTAAACACATAACACTAACCACTAAACACTAAACACTAACCACTAAACACTAACTACTAACCACTAACCACTAACCACTAAACACATAACACTAACCACTAAACACTAACCACTAAACACTAACTACTAACCACTAACCACTAAACACTAACTACTAACCACTAACCACTAAACACTAAACACTAACCACTAAACACTAAACACAGTAAGAGTGCAGTATATGATAGATGTCCTCTGATTGGTTTTAGAAAGATCTCCATGTACTGTTGTCAGTGTTTCAGGTAGAATGAGTTGCAGTCTGATTGTTATCTGAGTTCTCGTCATCAGAGAAAAATGCAGGGCGTGTCAGAACCCGCTCTAACAAGTCGTGACTGTTTTTCTGTCTAACTCTTAATAGTCTGAATTAGGGAGGTGAGGGAGAGTCTTGCAGGCTGACAGCTACATCAAAATGAAAGAAATTCGTTTAATCTTAATGTTGCACTGTCTGCACACAAACACACACACACATATCATGCGCCATGGTACATGCACTATCCTGTTGTATTGGCTTTGATGTAATATTAGCAGCGATCTCGGCCACTCAAGTCAATGCGTGTGTTTGCACCAGACGCGCCGCGTCGCGGTTCAGAAGCGTCGCGGTTCAGAAGCGTCGCGGCTCAGAAGCGTCGCGGCTCAGAAGCTTCCTGGCACTGGGCTCCGCAAAAAATATGCGGCTGGTCTATTTTTGACAGAGACGCGAGGCGTTGCGTAGCGCCGGGCAGGAAGTGGACCGGTCAGAGCAACACATTTTGCAAACCCTATCCCTCCGTAGTCTCTCAAGTAGGAGGAGAAATGCCAGCGTTCTCCTCCGGTTTACAGGCACTGTGTAAATTATATATATAGAATAATTATGATGATGAATGCATTTTTTTACCACTAAAATACAGCAACACATCTTTGATTCATGTCGTTTATAACTGGAATATTACAGTTATTATTAACTTTCTCTGTACAAAGTAGCCTGTCCAGGAAATATGCCCAAATCAACAAAAACTGCGAGCCGGCAGGCAAGACGCTCCGCTTCTGAAACGCGCCCGGTGGGGTTTGTCGCTGTTGGAAGTCTGAACAAAACCACGGCGCAGACGCACCGGTCAGTGGCGTAACAAGGTTGTGATTGGCCCCGGTGCAAATATTGTTTTGGGTCAATCACCTACCATAGCCAATAACAAATACATGTAAATTATTTTAGTTTGTTGTTCATTCATATCTTATTTTTCCTAGTTAACATTTATTTATTTATGCATATTTTGTTATCTCTCCAGTTTTAAAGGATATTTTTGGTTTACTGTCCTATAGTATACACTGATTTCAAACCTGTTTATCCCAATAATTATAAAGGAGTGCCTTGGAAATATGTGTTTACATAATTTGTGATCGAAATGTTTGAGACCCACTGAGATAACTTAGACAAAAGTGAACTATCTAAACCCTCAGGGAGTCCTTAGCTCACTGAGCCTCTCAGTCTGACAGGAGAGCTCTCCTCCACCCTGGTTGTAGAAACATCTACTTCTTATATCCGTTAGCGCAGCTAGCACCAGGTGCTAATAAAAGCGCCGGTACCGGTGCGCCCTCTCTCTCCTCCCTCGCTCTCTCACTCCCACGCTCACTCGCACTTTGGCTGTGAGCTGCGGGCGCCAGATAAGCCAACATCCCCCACTTTCATCACTTACAGCGCCCATCGTACAGGGCAAATGAAAAGTGTAACCGGGGTGAAAAGGGTGTTACATTTACTTAATTATGAATATTGTTACATCAAGGCCGAAAATGAGGATGAGCGCCAACGGTCAAAAATGTTTTTCCCCCTCCCAGAGCTGCCAGCGCCCCAGATCTGGCGCCCTCGGCGAACATCTATAACGCCAATGCTAAGGACCGGCCCTGCATTGGACAGACAAATTACTAATTCATTTAGGTTGCCTGGTTACTTTGAAGACTGCGTGAACCGGTCAATGCATTTGATGCCCAACATTTTTCTTTTCTTTTAAATATATAAGAAAAGAAAATCTTTTTTTTTTTTTTTTTGCATGGGCCCCTGGCCCCTGGCCGGCTCTGGCCCCTCATCAATAGTTACGCCACTGCACCCGGTGGAATCCAGGCGTAAGGTACCACTCGGTCTAGAAACAGAATATTTATCAGCAAAGGCATTTGGTTGAATAAAACAGACATCAATGATAGTAAGTGCTAAAGACAGATATCACTCTCTCATAATATAAGTTTCTCTGTGTCTGCAGGCTACCCCTGAGTGGAAAACTACTGCGGCACATCAAACCACCCCCCCCCCCCCCCCTCATTTCCTCTGCAGCTGTTAGGGAAGTACAGAGTTCCTCTTTCACGGAAGTCATACTTACAACAGTTGGTGTTTAAACTGTTGCGTAAAAAGCAAAGATAGCGGAAATGCAGACAGACTCAGGACTGAAGAGGAGACGAGCAGTGTTTCTGTGAGTGGACCTGAAGAGAGTCTGTGAGTGGACCTGAAGAGAGTCTGTGAGTGGACCTGAAGAGAGTCTGTGAGTGGACCTGAAGAGAGTCTGTGAGTGGACCTGAAGAGAGTCTGTGAGTGGACCTGAAGAGAGTCTGTGAGTGGACCTGAAGAGAGTCTGTGAGTAGACCTGAAGAGAGTCTGTGAGTGGACCTGAAGAGAGTCTGTGAGTGGACCTGAAGAGAGTCTGTGAGTAGACCTGAAGAGAGTCTGTGAGTGGACCTGAAGAGAGTCTGTGAGTGGACCTGAAGAGAGTCTGTGAGTAGACCTGAAGAGAGTCTGTGAGTGGACCTGAAGAGAGTCTGTGAGTAGACCTGAAGAGCGTTTAGCAGGTAAGAATCCTCCCACAGGAATCTGTTTCTGAGTCACTGTTTACCTGGACAGAGTCACTGTTTACCTGGACAGAGTCACTGTTTACCTGGACAGAGTCACTGTTAACCTGGACAGAGTCAATGTTTACCTGGACAGGACACATGTTTCTTGATGCTGATTCTAAACATCTGTCTGAAATATTGTGTAGGGTTTCTCTCTGAGTGAAAGCAGAATGAGTTTAGAAAGATCTCCATGTACTGTTGTCAGTGTTTCAGGTAGAATGAGTTGCAGTCTGTGTGAAGTCAACTTGGAGAATCCACAGGAGAGCAAAGGGTTAAAAAGTCGGGCTGATTGACAGAGTGGCAGCTGTCTGTAATCAGTCCCTAATTGCTAATCAGCGTTGCTGCACCTTTAAAAGCACCACACCTGAAAGGAGGGCGGTAATCAAAGCTGGAGAGGGACAAACTAAAGAGCGTGCGTCCAGCAGCAGCAACGAACCAGCAGAAGAAACTACAAAGAAGCAGCACTGGTGCAGCCATAAAAAGCTGGAGAGGCGGCCGGTGAGAGACGAACTGTGTGGTTAGAGAAGAGTCATACAACTTGCCGTTCGTGGCGCACGTTAGAATGTATAGAATGTACGTTCTAGTTCAGTGTCATTTGTTTGTTTGATGTCCTCAAGCTAAAGCAACTGATTGTTGAGTTAAAAACGAATGTGATTTGTTTATTGAGAGATGTGGTTTGATAGAAACGGTTTGAATGCTGCTAAAGATTCAGTCTATTATATTTGCATTTTTAATGAGACTGCATAAGTTAAAAACTGTTTAAAAACATAATTCGTAAAAATACACTAAGAAAGGAAAAACAATATTCACAAGTGTTAAAAAATATATGTAAAGCATGTATTTTTGCATTTCTTATTTCATGTGCATTGTATTTACAGTAATTATTTTTATTTTTCATTTAAGGTTTTTCACCTTACAACCTTACTACATATGCTGTACTGCAAACAACAAAAACTAAAGTAAAGAAGAACTCAAAAGAAAACAAAGTTGTGGTCATTGTACGAGTGAAACCCAGTGAAAACCTCCTATGGACTGTACCATCCCTTTCAAGCGGGGAAACTGCAAATATACCCAAGGGCTTGACAGTCTGATTGTTCTCTGAGTTCTCGTCATCAGATAAGAATGCAGGGCAAGTCAGAACCCGCTCTAACAACTCGTGACTGTTTTTCTGTCTAACTCTTAATACTCTGAATAAGGGAAGGGGTGTGAAGGGCCCGTCTTCCAACACTGACCTGGTTTCACTGAAGAGCCATGAAAATGTCAAATGTTTTTTTTAAGTTTTAGATTATACATCTGGGACTAGATCGCCCAAATTCGAAAAAAATATATAACAGTACATGTTTTGATATATATGTTGGGCTATACAAAAAATTAGCATGAAAAGTAAATGGGAGATTTAAAAATTAAAAAAAATATTCTTCCCATAGATTTGAACTGCATTGTAACTTAGTTATGAGGGAACTTCTTTTTCATATTTTCAGTGATATATCAAAAACACATTTCTTATCAGTTCACAAAAGACCTCGTTTTAATTAAAGTCCGTAACTGCATTCATGTAATTAACGTACATATTTTAAGCCAAACAATTATATATTTTCTCTGAACCTAACAAAGAAGTTTTGTTGAATGGTTAGTGAGCGCAGTTCAGTTGTGTGGGATATCTTGTGGGGGGCAGGGCTGTAAATTACCTGTGGATGTACATTGAAGTGACTGTTTGTGTGTGCTGTGATAAACTGTGACACGCTAACACATATTTAGGGGTCAACACACTGGGTTTCTGTGTGGTTCTGGGGCTGTGGGGAACATTCTGGGCTGATCAGGTCCTGTTGAGGCTCCAACAAGGTTCCTGAATATCTGAGAGGAGGGGAACTACCTGTGATGTAAAGCTTGTGGTAATGAATGAGCATGTTGTTGTGTTTGTGTGAAGGTGGGGGCTCTGCTATGAAACCTGAAACTGGACCTGAATCTGAACCGGAACCTGGTCCTGAACCTGGTCCTGAACCTGGTCCTGAACCCTAACCTGGTCCTGAACCGGAACCTGGTCCTGAACCTGTGTCCAGTAACCAGCTTACTGCCGGAAACCAGAACCAGGTGTGTGAGTCTCTCTCTACCATCAGCCCTAACTGTATCCCACTGTCACAATATCCCATTTGTCCAGTTCAGGTCCAGGTTATTTCTTTGTACCAGTGGGTAGACTTGGTTTGCAGAAGTAAGAAAAGGTATCCATCGTGACACATGCTTCAAACAACACAGACACATTGAAAACCACTAGCACAGACAAAGCTGTTTATAAACCTCTTGGTTCTACACCTTTAGGAAGATTAACCTCCGGCCCGAAGGAAGAAGCTGAAGCTCAAGTTGCAGGGGGTGGGAGTCTTCATTGAACATGGAGTTAGACAGCCTCTGTAACTTTCTGATGAGCAGGGGCTCCAGGTTTAGCTGAGACTCACCAATCAGTCTGCTAGACCACTTTATGATCTGACTGAGACAGTTTCTGCTCTTTAAAGACAGGTTACCAAACCAAGACATTAAAGGAAAAGACAGAACTGACTGTGCTGACTGTCTTCAAGTTTAGGATTGACTTCCTGAATGTCTTTCGTGAAGTCTAAGGTATTAAAACAAGTTTAGAACCGATTAGGGTATTTACTAACTCGACATCTGAATTGAAGCCATCCAAAGTCCCATGGCAGCTGTTCTTTGGATCCTGTTAATAATAATAATAATCCATTTTATTTATAAGTGCACTTTTCATTTGCGTAAACAAAACTCAAAGTGCTACAGAGTAAAAAGGGTAAAACAAAACAACAAAAACAATCAAAACAATGAAGACAACAGAATAAATCAGTGACAAAATGTGGGGTTTTTACAAATCTAGTTAACCTGTTAAGCACTGAGCCTGTTTTTCAGGTCTCAGGCTCGAAAATGCCATTCCCAGAACAAATGACCATATCTTCCCTTCTAAAAGGGTTAAATTAATAATCTTTTTTCTCAAAGTAATGATAAACCTGTGAGTTGGATGTAGAAAAGTCAGAATCAATATAGATGTTTTTATTTTAAAGAAAATTCAGATTGAACATAGTAAAAAAACTGTAAATTATAGTGTCCGTCCAAAATATTTGTTTTACTTATAGTGAAAACTACCCTTGGATGATGGGATAGTAGACTAAAAGCTTTAGGAATCCAAAGTACAACATATAATAAGTACCCTGTATCAAGATTGATGCAAAACAATTGACATTTGACCTTTTTAGAGAGGTTTAGAAAAAATAACTCCACCTCTGGGGTCATTTGGGTGGAAATGGGCGTTTTTGCCGTTTCTCTGGAACCCATTGGTCGATTTTCATGATTGACATCTCTTTTGAACCGTTAGAGCCAATAGAATCGAAGGGGAATTTCCACCTACACACCAACGTTACCATTGAGAAGTGAGAGCTATGTGCACGCAGTTTGCCCAAAGCGAAACGTATTTTACGCTCTGAAATCTGAAAACTGAAAACTAGTTAAATTGCTGATGGATTATCAGAAATCATTTCAAAGGGACACAGACACATTGGATTAACCTAAGGATTAACCTTCAGCAGCGTTTTTATCGTTTTAATGCCATTGAAGACCACTTTTGATCAGACAACAACAAAGGTAAGACATATTGCCGTGTTAGCTACCTAATGCTACGTGGTGTGATGTCTGTTTTTGTTTCTCATGTCGCGAGTTCTGATCATTGAGTGATGATACAGATACCCATCGATTCTGTGTAATCTCACGATGCTAATCGATGGGTTGGATGTGCAGTTACGATAAGTAATAAGGGTTTTATACTGTGAGTTCTGTACTAACGGCGTTAGCATTTTGTCGCTCAGGGCTAATTCAGAGGCTCAGCGTTAGTCTTGTTTTCTTTTGCTAAAAATGGTTCCTATCATCAGTTAGCTGAGTTTCTTCCCGTTATATGGATATGAAACATTCAGACGCTGTTTCCTGCAGATTATGCGTTTTCCCCCCCGCCGGCGGGGGGATGGGGCTTAACATTAAAGGCTATTCTAAAAAGATGCGTTTTTAGGCCTGTTATGGTTTTCAAAAGTAGAAAGTACAATACAACAACATATTGTTCTGTAAGATAAAGATTTTCTTTCTTGGTATCTGCAGGGAGAAAAGATGGAGACACCTAGAAAAGTCCTAAAAAGAACTTTACAAAGTTTGGGGGATGATGACTTTGAAGACTTCAAGTGGGAGCTGCAGGAGAAGGTCCTAGGATTCCCAGGAATCCCAAAGAGTGAACTAGAGAAAGCAAACCGGAGGGACACAGTGGATCTGATGTTTCTGTACTACGGCATACACACCTTTAAAGTGACAAGAGAAGTTTTGAGGGAGATAAATCAGAATGCTCTAGAAGAGAAATTATCAAAATTCCCATCAGACCCTGAAGGTAGGTCTTTAAAAAAGGGAGTGTACCAAAATATAACTTTTTTTTATTTTTCACAGCCATGCATCATGTTTTTAGACTCCTGATACACCCCTCAGAGAACCATCACCTCCACATGGTGTTGGGGTTGAGGTACCCTGAAAGCAGAGGGGTCAGGGTCACTAGTTTCTGGCAAGGTCACCCTGTTGGTTCCAGGTGAAGGGTAGTAGAACCTTTATAGATCAGCATTTAAATTACCTTTCCTGGATTAGGGAGAGTGGGTTTCGGTAACATTTTCCAAAATATATCGCATTTCGTCTCTTCCTAACCACTACTCCGTAACCTCTGTGAAACATCTTTGGCTTAATGATAGGAGGATTCATCAGGACTTAAGAAAAGAGACTGCTGTGCTTTGAGAGTCCGACCGCACTGACACTATCCAACGTCATTATGATGTGCCAGCCGATGTTATTAATAATAATAATAGGTTAGATTTATATAGTGCCTTTCATGGGACCCAAGGTCGTTTTACAAAGAAAAACAGGAGTCAAAACAAACAAAGAAGGATAAGATGCTTTATTTCCTCCCTAAGGGGAAATTCAGCTCAGTTGTTCACTCGGTTGTGGTAACACACAGTACAATACACACATGCACAGGACAGGTGAGAGAGGTCTGAACAAAACAGGCGGCCTGTCTGTCCAGCGCCAGGGAGCAGTTGGGGGTTCTGTGCCCTGCTCGAGGGCAGGAGGTGAACTCTCCAGGAACCAGTCTACACAAATTCCTACAGACTGCGGCACTAAAACACTGGCCAAGCATGGGCTGGGAATCGGACCCGGGCGTCCAGGCGAGAATTCTACTGAACCACCAAACGAGTTTCTCCTGGTGGGACATTGGAGATATGTAATACAAGCGGGTGATGCTAAAAGCCAGTGTTGGGGAGGGGATGGATCAGAGGAATGACCAGAAAGTCATCAGTTGGCTCTGAAATGGCAGTGAGTCCTTGAGTGCTATGTTTACCCAGGAAACAGACAATTCTGTTTATAATGAGGTTTTTCCTGCCGAACTGTCAGATATCTCAGGAGGGGGAGTCATGGATCAACCCCGGGTGTTTTCCACAGTGTTGTGGTGGCTCTACTCTTCAGCCACCTCCCTTGTGAGTGTGTGTTCCCTTTCCCTGTCTGTGTGGGTGGTGGCTGTCACTTCTGGCTCCCGGCTCAATCTCCACCTGCTGCAAATCTCCACCTGCTGCAATCAGCTTTACACACCTGATTCCCATTCAGCCATTTACTAATGGTATATCAGCGGAGGCTCCACAACATGTCAGCGCCAGATCGTTGTTTAAACCCCAGTGGTAACTCTCAGCCTTCTTAGCCGATTTAAGCTATTTCTCTGTACACGGAATACTTTTCTCACCTGTTTTCTTATGCTCCAGGATCACTCTCCAGCCGCCTTGTTACCATCACCTGCCGCCACCAGTCATCATTCCAACCGGATTACTCTCCACGCTCACCAGTCTCCATTCCTACAGGATTACTCTCCACGCTCCTCCACCTCACAATAAACCTTTTTCCAACACTCTGCCATGTCCTGCGTTTGGGTCCTATCGGATATCGTAACAAGTGTAGGTTAGCTGCTGACTCAGTCTCAGGATGTTGAATGGGACTGATGCACACTGAGTTCAGGAGGCAGAGCTGAGGGCTTGGAGAACAGCTGTTGTTGCTCAGGTGGTCAGAAGGGGCCACAGGCACACTGTGGAGGTTTGTCCTGACATAAGATTGGACAGTTGAGATTTACATTCCTGTTCAATGCTGCATGGAGGCAGACAGGTCATTGTCCATGTTTTAACGGGGACTGTAGGGTAAGCTCTAAACATCAGAGGAGCACATTGCTCAGCCTCACTGGGATTGCTCACTGCAGATTCTGTCCTAGTCATTACTAATGGCCCAGCCCCCTACAGGTGGAAGGAGGTATCATTTGCCGTCCAACATGACTTGGTGAGAAGGGACGGGTTATTACTGTGACCCCCCAGGGTGTCTTGTAGATGGTAGGCTACTGCAGGAGTATACTGCGACTCACTAAGAGCCATCCACTTCCTGTATAACTAGAGAGAGCTGTGTCCACACCCTCAGTGGGTGTTGGGATCTGCTGGTATCGTGCCTCATCTCCCAGCAGCAGGAATAAGAGTCAGTCAGGTTTAGGGCCATGGTTCTCTGTGGGAAAACTGATGGTTCTCTGTGGGGTGGAACTTATACTGGACAATGTACAGATAATTATGCAACAAGATCCAGTGACTTGATATAAGGAAAATAACCTGCTATTTTGTCAGAAATGTGTCCAATTAGAAGGAACCATTTTGATGTGTCTTTCATGTAAATATCTTTCTTATTCATTCAGATATTCTCACTAAGTGCCAAGGTGAACTCAAATCAAACCTGAAGAAAACATATGAAAATATCAAATTTCTGGAAAAATCTGAATCCCTACATAAAATCTACACGGAGATCTACATCACCAAGGGAGACACCACAGAGGTCAACAAGGAACATGAGATCAGACAGATCGAACGAGCATCCAGTAAACCAGACAGATCAGAAACACCCATCAGACAAGAAGACCTCTTTAAAGGCTCAACTGAAAGATGCACCAATCAGAGTGATGACAAAGGGAGTGGCTGGCATTGGGAAAACAGTCTTAACACAGAAGTTCACTCTGGACTGGGCTGAAGGCAAAGCCAACCAGGACATCCAGTTCATATTTCCATTACCTTCAGAGAGCTGAATGTGGTGAGAAGAAAAGTTCAGCTTGGTGGAACTTGTTCATCACTTCTTCTCTGAAACCAGAGACGCAGGAATCTGCATGTTTGATCAGTTCAAGGTTGTGTTCATCTTTGACGGTCTGGATGAGTGTCGACTTCCTCTGGATTTCCAGAAAACTGACATCCTGACTGATATCAGAAAGTCCACCTCAGTGGATCGGCTGCTGACAAACCTCATCAGGGGGAAGCTGCTTCCCTCTGCTCGCCTCTGGATAACCACACGACCTGCAGCAGCCAATCAGATCCTCCTGAGTGTGTGGACATGGTGACAGAGGTCCGAGGGTTCACTGACCCACAGAAGGAGGAGTACTTCAGGAAGAGATTCAGAGATAAGAAGCAGGCCGGCACCATCATCTCCCACTCAAGACCTCACGAAGCCTCCACATCATGTGCCACATCCCAGTCTTCTGCTGGATCTCTGCTTCAGTTCTGGAGGACATGTTGAAAACTGAGGGAGGAGAGCTGCCCAAGACCCTGACTGAGATGTACATCCACTTCCTGGTGATTCAGTCCAAAGTGAACGTCAAGTATGATGAAGGAGCTGAGACAGATCCACACTGGAGTCCAGAGAGCAGGAAGATGAAGATGATGGAGTCTCTGGGAAAACTGGCTTTTGAGCAGCTGCAGAAAGGAACCTGATCTTCTATAGTCCAACCTGAGAGAGTGTGGCATCGATATCAGAGCAGCCTCAGTGTACTCAGGAGTGTTCACACAGGTCTTTAAAGAGGAGAGGAACGTACAAGAACACAGTGTTCTGCTTCGTCCATCTGAGCGTTCAGGAGTTTCTGGCTGCTCTTCATGTCCATCTGACTTCATCAACTCTGGAGTCAACCTGATGGCCCCCTGGTGGTCTAAAGTCTTCAGACGAAAACCTAAACATCTCTACCAGAGTGCTGTGCACAAGGCCTTACAGAGTCCAAACGGACACCTGGACTTGTTCCTCCGCTTCCTCCTGGGTCTTTCAATGGAGACAAATCAAAACCTATTACAGGACCTGCTGACGCAGACAGGAAGTGGCTCACAGACCAACCAGAAAACAGTGAAATACATCAAGGAAAAGATAAGAAAAAACCCGTCTCCGGAGAAAAGCATCAACCTGTTCCACTGTCTGAATGAACTGAATGATGGTTCTCTAGTGGAGGAGATCCAACAGTCCCTGAGTTCAGGAAGTCTCTCCACAGAGGATCTGTCTCCTGCTCAGTGGTCAGCTCTGGTCTTCATCTTACTGTCATCAGAAGAAGATCTGGACGAGTTTGACCTAAGAAATACTCTGCTTCAGAGGAGGCTCTTCTGAGGCTGCTGCCAGTGGTCAAAGCCTCCAGGAAAGCTCTGTAAGTGGAGATAAAACTACATTAACTAGGAACAGTTTGAGACATGAGAATAAAACTGTTTGTGTTCACTGCTGATCTTTCCCCAGGCTGAGTGGCTGCAACCTGTCAGAGAGAGCTGTGCAGCTCTGTCCTCAGTCCTCAGCTCCCAGTCCTCTAGTCTGAGAGATCTGGACCTGAGTACAACGACCTGAAGGATTCAGGAGTGAAGAAGCTATCTGCTGGACTGGAGAGTCCACACTGTGAACTGGAGACTCTCAGGTCAGAGTTCAGCTTTTTATTTTCAAGCAGTTCAATTATTTCATCCAGCTTTTTGTTCATGTTGATAAAGATGGTCCACCTCTGATGTTCCTGCTCAAGTGACTTTTTAAAGCGCTGAGTTTACTGTATTCCCTGGTTCCAGACTGTCAGGCTGTCTGGTCACAGAGGAAGGCTGTGTTTATCTGGCTTCAGCTCTGAGCTCCAACCCCTCCCATCTGAGAGAGCTGGACCTGAGCTACAATCATCCAGGAGACTCAGGAGAGAAGCTGCTTTCTGCTGGACTGGAGGATCCACTCTGGAGACTGGACACTCTCAGGTATGGACAAACTGACTGCAGGTTCCTCATATTTTTCGAATGTAATTCTTTCATCTCTGGTCTTCCATCATGAAGGACGTCTCATTTCCCTTGATTATGTTCACAGCAGTGAGTTAACCTTGAAGTCTTATTACATGGAAACAGCCATTCAGTCCAAACACTTTTCGAACTGCTTGAAGAGCTTGAGAACTAATCACGGGGTTTGTCACGCAAAGCACATGGTGTAGTCCTAAACGATAGCTGAGGATTCTGGGTAGTGTAGTGTCTTCTGCCATCCTAAACTCCGAAAAAATATTTGTTTCTCCGAATCGAAGGGGAAAAATACAAAAGCATTGCACACAATTTAAACCAATCAATGTTGTGTAATTAACAAGGATAATCTGGTGTTTTTGAGTCGATGAGTAGTGCAGATATCACTGTCAAATCAATCGACAGTAAGGTGAATACTTACTTCCGGGTGTACAATTCTCCGTTATCCAATGGGAATGGACGCTCACATTGCCTTTAACAGCCCCGACACAAACACAATGCCATGCTTCCATGAGCGTCAAATCCCGCCGCAGATGGGAATACATTGCAATCAGTTGAAAGCTATTTGTGTCCCTTTGTGAAGCTGAAGGAGCCTCGGAGCGTCCCAACTGCACGCCTCGGGACCCTGACCAAGCGTCGCTCCTGGACGTTTATGGAGTGAGAGTGTGTTGGCCAGAGTCAGCTCAGGCGGTGGTTGTATCAGCTTATGCTGATGATATCAGTGTTTTTACCCAGGGTCAGCGAGATATCCAGGAGCTACAGGACAGTTTAGTTTTGTATAGGAAGGCTGCTTCAGCCAAAGTTAAATGGGAGAAGAATGAGGCAGTTTTGGTAGGTCAGTGAAGTGTAGGAAATAGTCTTCCTGGTAACCTTAGCTGGGGAAACAGGGGTTTAAAGGGAGTTTGGTTGGGGTCTGAGGACATGGTGGCACAGAACTGGGAGGGATTGCTGGGAAAGGTGCAAGCAAAATTAGCTAAATGGAAATGAGTTTTACCAGACCACCCGACCCCCGGCCTGGATGTGGCTGTTTGAGGAGCCACTGTTTGACACTGGTTTTCTTTCTGGAACCCTTTTCTCTTCGGCCACCCTAAAAAATGCGTTCATTGAAGCGGGAGTGGTAAAACTTGGCCATTTGACGGGTCTCCACAGAAAAACTGGCTGAGGTGACGGGCATTCGATCAACCCGAGTTCTGGAGAACCTGGTAGATGAGGTGTGGCAGTCGCTGTCGCCATCCCACCGGACTTTTGGTGTTTGGTTTGGGCTTTTCCCCTAAGGGCTTCTGGCGGATCCTGTATAAATCTCCGGTTGAGAAACGGATGGCTGATATCCAATGGAGAATCATACATGGCAATAGCTACTAACAAATACAGAGCTCATATTGACCCGAGCACAAGGGGGCGCTGTCCGTTCTGTTTTATGGCAGAAACATTGGAGCATTTAGTGGTGTCCTGTCCCCGATTGGCTGGTCTTAAAAGAATGTTACAGTGGTGGGTGGAAGGGTTCGGGGAGGTTTTCTCCATACCACTTTGTGTCCATGGCCCCAAATACATCCTGAAGAAGAGGGAAACTTTAGTATTGATACATTTCTTGTTTGCTAATGCAAAATGAGCGATCTGGAAAAGTAGGAAGAACCAACTTGCTTGAGTGGATGGACGGATGCAGTGCTCTGTCTGAGGGGCTGGTGGCAGCCCGTCTGAGGGTGGAGCATGCATACTATACGCTGATCAATCATCTGCAGGGGGTTCTGGATGTGTGGGCTGTTGGGCAGGTTCTGTGCTCACTGGGGGAGAAGGACTCTCTAATATTGAAGTTTTAAGGATAGGTGTAGTCCAGAGTTCCCGTTAGCCGGTAATTACCGGACTATGACCGGTAAAATATGCTGAAGACCGGCAAATCTAAATCTCTCCTGTCAAAATGTCCGGTCAAAATAATTTCCCCTTAGCACAATACCGCATCAGTTGCGCCACTTATGTGACAGACAAGAATAGTCTGTGACAGACAAAAATAGTCAATTCTAATGTCTACACTTAATGTGGAGAAAGAGATGTCCTGTATGGGTTGATTGTGCGTTGATCTGTTGGTAATGCCTCGGGGTTCCGGTGGGCATGTAAACAAATGCATAATGCTACGCTATACTTTGTGGCCTCACCCGGTTGCATAGCGACGCTTATTGTTGAGTGTCTTTTAATAAGCAGGTAGTCATATCATTAGCTAGAACCACGCCATATAGAGAGAGAGTTCTGACAGCGAAGTCCAAAATGCTTGATCATCACGTGTTCAGGGAGAGTCAATAGTTCCCCGGAAGTTCGTGGTGGGACATATGAATGCATGATTACCGGAGATAGAACTACGATTTTTGGTAATAAGTAGTGAATAAAGGTCTTGATTTGCAATATTTATACAACATACCGATTTGTGTATGTATTTACATCAATATGTTTTAAAAATAATAGAATCTGCTAATATTTATGGATAATATTAGGAATAGTGTGAACAGCTAGTTTACTTGTTAACATACATGTTAGGCTGTTGCCTTGGTTACAGAGCCTGTTGCTGTTGTGTATTGCTTTGAATTATTTAAAACAAATATTATCTTCTTAAACAGGTATGGTAGTCAGGAGCATCACTTCCTAATGTTTATTGATATATTTAGAGGGAGGGGATGGCAAGGAATGCTTCAAAATGTAATTAGATTAATTTCTACAATTTTTTTAATTCATGGTGGTTTCAGTAATCCCATGGTACTTGAGGACATAAGTAATCTAAATGACTAATGTCATCTTTATGACTTTCAGAAAGGACAGGAGACCAACAGGTGACTATCAATGGACTAGCAGCAACACGATTATGACGTTAAAAGTGTTTGTTTTAGGAACATCCCTTGTAAATACATGGAATTCAATAAACATTGAATAGCATGGTCATGCAGTTGTCTGTGCCTTTCCTCCGTGTTGTCCTGGCATATCGTCTCCACCATGGTTTGCTGTGCTGCCTGGGGATGCTCCAATCGCTCAGAGAAAGGAGTAAGAATCAGAATGTACGGCTTCCCCACTGACACAGAGAGGAGGAAACATGGCTATCTCAAGTCAGCAGGAGCAATTTTTTGAACAATCAAAACAGACAGCCGCAACAAATATGTGAGGTAATCTATTCAAACACTGCATTTGCACTTTTCCACAAAACGAAGACCACACCATTGGAAGCTTAATGTTTGGTTTAATACAAATAACAGGGAAGGCTTGAAGAACTCTGAGAGTTGAGACTCGGGTGCAGGGTAGGGTCCTCAGTGCAGGTATTCAGGCTCTATTGAATCCCCCTCTGGTTCTTGTGCTGAAAGAGGGAGGAACAGACAGGAGAAAGGGTTATACACACCTATATAGCACACCTATTGGATGGGAAATTGCCTTGGGGATATAAGGTGTGGTCTTTGTTTCCAACTGAAGTTATGGAACTTTATTATTTGTGAGTTTAACAAAGTATGACAAATGGCATCAGTAATGATGTGATATGATTTGTATAAAGTTGTCTCACATTCTTGGTCGTATTTTACATACAGTATGTAATGAGTGTATACATGTCCAGTAAGTCCTCCACCTGTAACATCACTGCCCCTCCACCTGTAACATCCCTGCCCTCCACCTGTAACATCACTGCCCCTCCACCTGCCATACAGTAGGTTACTAATATACACTAACAAGATTACTTATATACTACAGTGATAGAATACATGTTTAGTATGCTTACTTATATACAACAGTAGTATTAAATGTACCTTGTGTTTTCACTCTCACTTTGCCATCATTTCAAATCAGCTGAGCTGCAACATAATACAGACAGGTAATAATCACAGAATACACTAAAAACACTCACCCATAAGTTACGTTTTTGTTTACTGTTTGGAAGTCTCAAATATGCACTCTAAATTCATATCAATAGCGATGTATCACACAAATAGCTCTCTTCCTTATTATTGTGTAACGTTAACTTTATTATACTAGCTTGTAGGCCTACTCCAAAATGTTGATCGTAATTTCTCCACCTCCACTCATTACAATCACACGTGCCCCAATGTTATATTTAACTAATATTATATTCCTCCACCCCACAAAAAAATCACGTTTAGAAGCCCTTTTTCTCTAATTCCACAACGTTAGATGAAATAACATTTGGAGAACGGATTAATAGCTGTTCATGGTTAACGTGTGTTGCTAACTTTATCCGGTATCCTAGCCTAATCTGTTATCTGTAAACGTTCCCTAAATCTACTGATTTAGGGATAATCCACTAACATCCTTTAATACACATGTTCATTTGACTCAGATGTGCTGATAATATCTGCAATATAAATCTTTAAACGTCTTCTTACCTTTAAAAGTCCATCACGAACGGTCTATTATGCTGCAACTCTACTGTGTTGCTGGTCGCAAACTATTGACGGCTGCACGATCCGCCATTGCTGTAAAAAACTGGTCCATTGGAGTGAACGGAGATGTCGTAACTCTTCTATTATACGGCTCTGGCTAGAACCAGCTAGATCTGATCGATATGGACATAAACGCGAGTAAAGTCTAATCTGACGGGAGAGAGAGATCAGCTGCTGCTGACGAGTCGACACGCAGCTCTGCATGATCCCCTGCAGCGCGAGCAGAGCAACACACACTTCAGGTTAGAACATCACACGTAGCTATTTGAATTACCTCTCAAACTACCTAAACTAGTTATAGATATGTTTAGTTTTACTGTCGGGCAGAGGTGGAGTAAGTCCTACATGTGCAAGTCATGAGCAAGTCTCAAGTCTTGACCTACAAGTATCAAGCAAGTCCCAAGTCACTGTGGTGAGAGTCAAGCAAGTCAAGTCAAGTCATTGCTCAGGTCAAGTCAAGTCAAGTCAAGTCATGCTCAGGTCAATAGCTAGGACTCAATCAAAAAGTCTGTTCAAAAAGGCAGAATTCCAGGTAAGAAATCATATATGGCATTTGCCATTACACATATTTAATTTACATGTCTGTTAACACTAGAACCGCCAACAGCATCAGCACCTACATAGATATCATTTTTCAAATCATTGAATTTGTTCCTCTTCATAATTTCCTTATAAACTAAGTAGGACGATTTAAAACTCACTTAATTGGGTTAATTTAGAAATTGCTTCAGTTTATCATCATAACAGATCAAAAAGTTCAGATTCATTTTACAATAAATCAATCAAATCAAATCAAATCAGGTTTTATTTATAAAGCACATTTAAAAGCGATTTTTGGTCGAGCCAAAGTGCTGTACATGTAATAAAAACACATTACTACAATCACAATAAACGACAATAAATTACAACATATATACTTAAAAAACAAAATAAAAATAAAACACACGGAAAAGTCAGGAGTCGTGCTCCGCTCTAACTAGAAAGCCAGAGAGAAGAAGTGTGTTTTTAGTTTGATTTAAAAACCCCTAGGGTCTGGGCCGACCTCACATGGAGGGGCAGAGTGTTCCAGAGCCTAGGGCCAGCTGCTGCGAAGGCTCGGTGCCCTCGGGTTTTAGCCTGGTCTTGGGCACTACCAGCAGCAGCTGGTCAGCAGACCTTAAAGCTCTGGCTGGGGTGTAGCGCTGGAGCAGTTCAGCTATATAGGCCGGAGCCAGCCCATTTAGTGCTTTAAAAACAAATAAAAGGATTTTAAAATCAATTCTGAACCGAACTGGAAGCCAGTGTAGTGAGGCCAGAATAGGGGTGATGTGGTCACGCTTTTTGTGGCCAGTCAGCAAACGTGCAGCTGCGTTTTGGACTAGCTGTAAGCGTTTAATTGAGGCCTGGTCCATACCCACATACAGAGCGTTACAATAGTCCAGTCTCGAGGTTACAAAGGCGTTAATAACCCTTTCTAAGTCTTAAAAGATAAATACGACTTGGTTTTGGCCAATAGTCTTATTTAAAAAAGCAGGATTTTACTACGGTGCTGACCTGCTTGTCGAATTTAAAAGTGCTAGTGAAGGTCACTCCAAGGTTCATGACCGAGGGGAGGATGTTTTTTTTATAGAGCCCAGAATATCAACCGGAGAGGCTGGAGGTTGCGGTCCAAAAAAGATGACCTCAGTCTTGCTCTCGTTGAGGTTGAGAAGTTTTTGCTCAGCCAGGATTTTATCTCTGCTAAGCAGTCCATCAACTGCTGTAGTGAGTGTTGACATTTGCTTTGAGAGGCAGATAGATCTGTACATCGTCGGCGTAGCAGTGGAAGGGAATGTTATGTTTTGTGAGAATTGAACCTAGGGGCAGTATGTACAGTAGAAAAAGGATGGGGCCCAGAATCGAGCCTTGGGGAACCCCACAGGTAAGAGGGGCTTTGGCAGAGGAGAAGGCACCTAGCTGTACCGAGAAGCTACGGTCTGTCAGGTAGGACCTGAACCATGCAAGGGCAGAGCCTGTGATGCCAGCGGACTGTTCAAGCCGTGACAGCAGGATGCTATGGTCCACAGTGTCAAAGGCAGCTGTCAGGTCTAACAGCACCAAGACAGCTGGGCTACCTGAGTCGGCGGCTAGGAGCAGATCATTAAAAACTCTTAAAAGGGCTGTTTCAGTGCTGTGCATGGGTTTGAAGCCAGACTGAAACTTTTCATGGATTCCATGCGTGGTTAAAAAAACTGCAGCTGGGCGTAGACTACTCGCTCCAGGGCTTTTGATAAAAAAGGTAGCTGGGAGATGGGCCTAAAATTTGCGAGAATGGAGGGGTCGAGATTTTTCTTTTTAAGGAGTGGCTTAACCACGGCATGTTTGAAGGCAGCTGGGACACATCCTGAGCTAAGAGAGGTGTTTAAAAGTAATAAAATACTTGCTCCAACTGAATCAAAACATCTCTGAGAAGGCGAGAGGGAATGCTGTCTGAGGTGCAGTTTGTCGGCCGCAGGTGCTTGACTACATCCGAGAGAGAAGAGAGGGATACAGGCTCAAAGTGGTCGAGGACAGCAGGGCACAGAAAAGGAGCAGGATCTGGGGTAGCACTAGTGTGGGCTAGCCTAAGAGCAGATACCTTTTCAATAAAAAATGTAAGAAACTTATCACAGAGAGTAGTCGATGGGACAATAGAAGAAACATCACAGGGATTAATGATAGAGTTGAGGACATTAAAAAGAACCTGAGGTTTATGGCTGTTTTTGGAGATTAACAGAGAAATGTGCTCTGTTTTGGCTGCTTTGACTGCCGTCTGGTAGTCAGAAAGGCAAGCACGAAGGATTTCTAGGGAGACATGGAGTTTATCCTTTTTCCATTTTCTCTCTGCACGCCTGCAAGCGCGTCTGAGAGCACGAGTACAGTCATTGAGCCACGGCTCTGATAGAACTTTGGTGCGTCTAAGCGTAAAAGGAGCAACAGAATCCAGTATTAGTGTGCATGTCGAGTCAAACATGGAGATAAGCTCATCAGCATTAAAAGCACAGTTCACATCTAATTTACAGATCGGAGAAGCATTAAAAACATCAGAGAACTGTGAGGCAGTCAAGGGGTTAATCGAACGCAGACGACGCGCCGGGGCACGTGATTCGACTCCTGCGGAAGGGATGGAGGTGTAAACAGAACCGGTAAATGGTCTGAGATACGCGTTGCTGCACATATTTCATCCACAGATACAGACAGTCCAAACGATAATACTAAGTCCAAAGTGTGTCCTTTTTCGTGTGTTGGGCCAGCCACGGACTGAACGAGACCAAAGAATCAAGGAGATTTAAAAAGTCCCTAACCAGAGGTTTGGACTCGCAACACACATGGACATTGAAGTCTCCGGAGATCAAAACACGATCATATTTCACCATGATCCCGGACAGAAAGTCAGAAAAGTCATTTATGAAATCCTTATTACACTTTGGCGGACGATACACGACTGCGCAGAGTATAGGCGAGGCCGGGTTCAGTTCAAAAAGCTGCAACTCAAAGCTGGCATAGCTAGTTACAGGGTGAAGCAATCGGCATTGGAGGCTAGCTCTAAACACTGATGCTATGCCCCCACCATGGAGGCTAGCTCTAAACACTGATGCTATGCCCCCACTGGCCAGTGGCACGGGGGGAGCTGAAGAATGTACAGTCAGGAGGAAGAAGTTCAGAGAACGGTGTATACTCGCCAGCGTGGACCCAGGTCTCCGTCAGGAACATAAAATCCAGTTCACGAGAGGTGAAGAAGTCGTTTAGCAGGAACGTTTTGTTTGCTATCGACCTAGCATTTAGCAAAGCCATGCAAAGTTTTCGCTCCGGGCTTGCCGAAGGTGTAGTGCGTCTCAGCTGACGAAGATGTGCGTGTTGAACGCCGCGCGGGCCGGGAGCAGTCAGTCGGGCAGGAGCAGTCAGTCGGGCAGGAGGAGCTGCCAGCGGGCCCCTCAGAGTCCGGAGCTCCGGAAAAACGGGGCGAATCCACCGATCCCTCACTGGCGTGCAGCGGGAGGGCCATGACATCCGAGGCGTGGATAAGTCCCAGAGAAGCCGTCAGGTATGCCTTCAGATGGACCAGTGCACCACCACGCTTTCCCCGTCGTCTAAAGCGCTTTCGGCGAGGCAGGATGCAGGCACCGGCGCAGGTAGGTGGAATATCCGACAGTAGAGGGGGGGGGGACGATTTATGGTTGCCAGATGTAGGTTTGGGCAGCAATATCAACTCCAGTGAGGGTCTGAGGTGGAGGAGAGCTTGGCGATCATAAACGAGCAGAGCAGAGACATTCTGACAAACATAAAACAAAAACAGGATAGCTAAAGTTAGAGAGCTGAGGAGACACAGGCGCCATCTTGAATCACATCTTTAGCACATGGACAAATCAAGGAATGATGCACTTCTACAAACAAAAACATAATTAAAAACATTTAAACAAACTACTAAAAGTAGATGAACTACATGATTCAAAAGTTTCAGTAACTTCTGATAACACAGGGGAAATAAACGAGGCATCTCTTTCCTCTCTCTCTCTCTCTCTCTCTCTCTCCCCCTCTCTCTCTCTCTCTCTCTCTCTCTCTCTCTCTCTCCCTCTCTCTCCCGACAGCCCGTCAGTATCAGGGTTAGTCAAAATGAATCCCTTGGCGGTTCTAGTGTTCATTTACCGTTTTGTCTTCTCTTTGCTTAATCGATTTGAAACCAAGTCTAACGTAGCTTAAACTTAACGTTAGCTTTCTAGCTAACACAACACATTCACGCACCTTTCTCTGTGGCTTTTTTGTAGTGATGAATGAAGTTGGATGTTGTGGTGGTCGTGTCACTGATCTTTATGCTGCAGACCCTGCATACCGCTGTATGCTGTCCTTGAATCCAAACTTCACTATTTTTGGAGTAACGCTAGCCGCTGCCATGTTAACTGACACTCCTGCGTCTAGTGGGTTGCCAGGTTTGCGCGCACAGCGCTATAATCACCCAATCACATTTTTTCGAAAAAACGTAATATCTCACTACAAAAACAAACGCAAATATTTAATTTTAAACAGTCAAGTCCTTTCAAGTCATCTGTCTCAAGCTTAAGTCAAGTCTCAAGTCATGAATACCAAGTCAAAGTCAAGTCAAGTCTTTTATCAATGTTAGTCAAGCAAGTCTCAAGTAAAAAAATATGCGACTCGAGTCTGACTCGAGTCAAGTCATGTGACTCAAGTCCCCACCTCTGCTGTCGGGTCACTCATTACTGGATCCGCAGCTGCATGATACTGACGGGCTGTCAGGAGAGGGAGATTTAAACTTTAACGGACATTTTGACCGGCAAATAATTATTCTAACGGGAACTCTGGTGTAGTCTTTGTTTTAAAGTGTGTACAAGAGGATGTTTTTAAATGGGGAAAATGCTTTCAAATGGTATTTGGTAGTCATGAAAATCTGGTTATTTATTTATTTGATTTTGTAATGTATTAGGTTTGTTCCGACTCTTTGCATAGATTTTTTTTGATTAAAAATCAAAATCTTCTTCTTCTTCTCAAGTGAGTCGGAAGAAGCAAAGTGGATTTTCTATCTTTTTAGTCTTTTCATGTCTTTAATATGCGTTAATTTGAAGTAAGTTTTTTTTGGTTATAAATTGTTTCACTTAGTTGTTTGTCTGTTTTTTGTTTCGTTAAATTTGGGGAGCTTGGTCCGGTTTTTGTTTGTTTTCGGCAGCCAGTGTCTCTGCCGGTCGGCATCTCGGCGATCTATCCCAGCTGACTCGGCATCAAAATCTGCGAATCTGTAAAAATTGATGAGTTTGACTACATTATATTCGCCACGTTGTCAGTCATGAAGTGCTTTAATGAGCGACCCGGTAAACTGAGGCTCAAGCTGGCCGAGGAAGTGGCAAAGAAGGGATGTCCTTTAGTTTTGTTGAATCAGCTTCATGTGTGCACGTTGTCTTGGTCAGGAGGAATGCATGTGCTTCTTTGGTGTTTAGCAGGAAAGCACATACAACAAGGATTGCTACTGTTTTGGACCACAGTTTTGGTTTTCTGCACATTATGAGCTTTGAGCTTTGTTCTTAACACAGACCTGGAATGAAAGTAGTCTGTGTCACAACAAGCAGAAGGATCCGCAGAGAGACGGAAACACTCATTTCCTCTTTCTCTCCGTTATATAATAATCCTAAACAAAACGCAATGCCACCAAAAAAGTTCCTCCGCATGCTGAGGAGGGTGACGACATGAAACGATCGTTAGACATGTTGAACGGAGGAGGTATCTGTTGTAAGACAGCAACAGATAACATTATGAGCCTGGTGGAGGAAGTTAAAGCCCTGAGGCTACAAAACTCCGAAAAGGAAAAAAGGATATTCTCGCTGGAAAATCGGGTGGATGAGCTGGAGCAATACACCCGAATCCACAACATCATAATCACTGGACTGGAGACGAAACCCCGCTCATACGCCCAGGCGGCGATGAGGATGACCGGAGGGGACACAAGTGAGGAGGATGCTACATCTGTGGAGCTACGGTGACGGCCTTCCTCACTCCAAGGGAATAGAGATTGACAACATCGAGGCCTGTCACCCGCTACCACAGAGAAAAAAACTGATAACCCGGCAATAATAAATAAGGTTTGCCAACAGAAAACATAAAACTGAACTTCTGAAACAGGGAAGACGGCTTAAGGGCTCGGATGTATATATAATGAACACCTCACTAAAAGAAATGCTGAGATCGCCAGAAAGGCCTGATTCCTGAGAAAACAGCAAAAAAGACATCAACATGGACTGCAAAGTGCAACATCTCCATCAAGCTTCACGGATCCCCAGAACCAAGTGTTCATCATCAGGGACCTGGAGGAACTGGAAACATATCAATGAAACAAATCAGACAAGGTCACGGAAATAAAACACTACCATGACCATTCCAGATAATAAACACATCTATCTCTCTATCAAGACTATAAACTTTTGCATATACAGAGCATAACA
>JAAOOA010002743.1:0-38702 GCA_012861695.1 Trematomus loennbergii | reverse complement strand
TTTACTCAAGTACAAGTCTGAGTACTTCTACTTTACTCAAGTACAAGATCTGAGTACTTCTACTTTACTCAAGTACAAGATCTGAGTACTTCTACTTTAACTCAAGTACAAGATCTGAGTACTTCTACTTTAACTCAAGTACAAGATCTGAGTACTTCTACTTTAACTCAAGTACAAGGTCTGAGTACTTCTACTTTAACTCAAGTACAAGATCTAAGTACTTCTACTTTACTCAAGTACAAGTCTGAGTACTTCTACTTTAACTCAAGTACAAGTCTGAGTACTTCTACTTTTACTCAAGTACAAGACCTGAGTACTTCTACTTTAACTCAAGTGCAAGTCTGAGTACTTCTACTTTAACTCAAGTACAAGGTCTGAGTACTTCTACTTTAACTCAAGTACCAGATCTGAGAGAGTCTGATTGGTGAGGCTTAAAGTCCTCTCCGCTGTGTGCAGGCAGCGTGTGATGTGGTTCTCCATGAATTATTGAACAAGGATGAAACCATGGGTTCTCTGTCAGCAGAGCGGTCAGTGGGTTCTATGGACCTCATGCTTTATGGTTCTACTGATGCAACTCCTTCTTTCCACAATCATACAATATTTCATATTTATGTCAGAGTTAGTTGTTCTGTCTCTCTGTGGATGACTGACAGCTGAGCGTGAAGTCACACCTCCTGATCTCCACATGAATCTGCAGGAGCTCTGCATCATCATCATCACTTCCTTCTTCCTCTCGATGAAGAGGAGTTTTGTAAGTGGAGGTGGACGCCCTGTGGGACGCTCCCTGTGGGACGCCTTCCTGTTCAAAGCCTCTCTTCTTTAAAGGTCCCATGTCACGGCCATTTCTACTGATCATAGTTCCATTGTTGAGGTCTACTAGAATAGATGTACATTGTTCAATGTTCCAAACTCACATTGGTTTCTCAACAGCATCTCTGTATAGTCTGTGTATTCACTCTCTGTCCTACACGGCTTGTTGGAGCTCCTGCCCCCCCTCCCTGTGAGCCCAGTGTGCTCTGATTGGTCAGCTCGCCCACTCTGTTCTGATGAGTCCACCACCGTTACAGAACATCAGTGATTATGTTTTACAACGGCGTTTGTTAGCAACCAGGAAATGACCCAGTAATGACAAACAGATGAGAATGCTGCGTGGGGTCTGGGTGCCGTGTTGGGGGACGTTGCGAGGCTCGCTGCTGTGAGGAGCGGACAGTGTGAGATGGCTTACTGGTGTGGTTTACTTTCCTGGTTGCTGCGTGGGGTCTGCGAGACACAGCGAAACCCAGCCCGAAACCAGTGCGAGCACACACACACACCCGCAGCCTGGCTGTGAGTCTGTGTGTGTGTGCTCACAGCCTCGCGCGTCCCGCCGTCTCAGGCTAAGAAATCTGCGGAGCTGCTCCTGAGATTGAGTGTGTGTGTGTGAGGAAGTCACGAACGGCTCCGCAACGTAGCTAACGGCGCGGATTGGTCCATTTGGACCAATTGGTCCATGGGTCGTCGTTACGTCACTTGGTTCCCGGAAGAAAAAAATGAAAAAGAGAAATGTCCAACGAGGCGTTCTGGGGCAGCAGAGACAGGTCTTCTCTGTGTTAGAGTTTTACTCGCTACAGGGTGTACTTTGAGGGTTTGTGACTCTGCAGACCGTTTACATGCAGAAGCTACAGAACACAAGGGGACGGGTCAGAACCAGAAAAGCATGACATGGGACCTTTAACCTGTTCGCACGGCCCCCCCGGTACCGGGCGGATAAACGCGTCATTTGCAGGAAACAACGTCTAAGGAATCTTAATATTTAATAAACTATGAATGTTTTATATCCATGTAACGGGAAGAAACTCAGCTAACTGATCTTTAAAAAAAATTCCAAAAAAACCCACAATGCTACACTCAGCCTCTGAATTAGCCACGAGCGAAAAAATGTAACCTATAACTGCACCTAAACTCACAATAACTCCCTTATTACTTATCCTAGATGCACAGCCAACCCCTCGATTTAGCATCAGCTGGAGACACTGAATCTGGGGGTGCCCACCTCAACACTCAGTGATAAACATTTGCGACGCTATAAACGAAAGCGTACATCATAACATGTGGAGCTAGGTAGCTAGAAACGCTAACATGGCTTACCTTGGTCAAAACTGGTCTTCAATGGCATTAAAACGATAAAAAAACGATGCTGCAGTTAATCCATAGGTTAATCCAATGTATCTGTGTCCTCTTTGAAATGATTTCTGATAATCCATAAGCAATAAAACTGCTTTTTAGTTTCCAAATTCCAGAGCTAGAGATAGGTCCACTCTGCTGCAAAATTACATGCGCGCAGCCCCCACTCTTCTCTTCACAACTTGTGTGTGTGTGGCCTCCCCCTTCGATTCTATTGGCTCTAACGGTCAGAAAGAGGTGTCAACCATCAAAATCGAGCAAGGGGGCCAGAGATATGGAAAAAAAACATTTTCACCCAAATCACCTCAGAGGTGGGTGGTTTTGGCTAAACCTCTCTAAAAAGGTCAAATGTCACTTGTTTTGCATCAATCTTGATACAGGGTACTTATTATATGTTGTACTTTGGATTCCTAAAGCTTTTAGTCTACTAACCCATCATCCAAGGGTAGTTTTCACTATCTGTAAAAAATAATTTTGGACGGACACTATAATTTACAGTTTTTTACTATGTAAAATCTGAATTTTCTTTAAAATAAAAAACATCTATATTGATTCTGACACTTCTACATCCAACTCACAGATATAACCTTGCTTTGATAAAAGAAATTATTCATATAACCCTTTTAGAAGTTAAGTTGTAGTCATTTTTGGGCATGTCATTTTCGAGCCTGAGACATGAAAAACAGGCTTGGTGCTTAACAGGTTAAGAAAGAAAGATTGAACCTGCCAGAGGGAGGTCAGAGGTCAGAGGAGAGACTGTGAGGTCGCTCTTGTTTAACGCTTTGAGTTTCTGAAGAAGACAAACTTAGTGGGCTGATTTAAAAAAAGAAATGGTATAAAAGTGAAGATAAAAGCATCACTTACTTCAGAGCACTTAGAAAGTGGATGTCTGAGTGACACTTTGAGGTGCTCTGCTTTATGTGTAAATGCAACTGATTATTCACACTATTACACTTTATTGTTTTATGTCAGATTCTGAAACATTTCAAAATGTTTAATTAGAAAGTCTAAATTATTATAAAAAAGATAAAAGTCAAAATTCTAAGAAAAAAATCTGAATACTGAAAAATTCCCTAAATTCTAAAAGAAACTCTAAAAAAGTGAGAAAACAGAAGAAATAGAAAAAATAATTCTAAATTGTGAGAAAAAGATCCTCGAGTTCTGAAAAAAGATCCGATGCAAGATGCTGCTTTATACTTTCACTGCACTTATTATTGTTTTTTAAGCTTCCAGTGACTCTTCAGGTGAACAGCTGTTCTCTGTGTTCTGAGCGCCCTCTTCACACACACAGCCTGATGATTTAGTTTATTGAAGTTCTTCATGAACTCAACAAACAGCGCCTGAGTTCTGCGTCGGTGTTCCAGCTGCTTCAGTTTCAGTTTCAGTGTTCAGGGGAAACCACAGTCTGCAGCTCCCCGCCAGCTGGCAGCTGATTGGCTGCTGGGTCTCTGTGTAACGCTTCACTTCCTGCCAGCTGGCAGCTGATTGGCTGGGTCTCGCTGCACTTCCTGTCAGGGAGACGAGTCGTCGGCTCAACGTCGAGAAGAACTGAAGCTCAACGTCGAAAAGAAGACGGAACCGACCGAAGAACGTGAGCAGAGACGATCTGTTGGAGGAACTGTTCTGTGAGAGACGTTCTGTGAGAGACGTTCTGTTAGAGGAACCCTGTGTTAGTGTGCCGGACCATGAGAGGGAACCCGAGCCCCCCTGAGGTTCCTCACCAGTCGCCTTGTACCGCTGGAACCTCTACAGGAGAACCGGGCTCAGGTCCGCCCCCCTCCGGTTCCCCAGCAGCCGTTGGACCGCTACCAGTGGAAAACATCTGCTCATCTGGAACCAGCCCTCCCGAGGATCTCCCCACACCACGAGAACCAGGACCAGGACCAGGACCAGGACCAGGAACCAGGACCAGGGCAGACGCAGAACCTTCCTGAGGTCCGTATCTGAGCCCGGTGCAGACAGGAAGTCGCAGAGGAGAACCGTCAGCAGCTTCCTGTCCAGGATCAGCAGAACCCACCGATCCGAGAGTCCGGTAGGAGAGAGAACCTCGATCCGTCAGAACCTCTTTAGGGTTCTACTTCATCACAACAGCAGCAGAGGAATAATGATAATAATCTATTTTATTAATAAGCGCACTTTTCATCAGAGGTTCTAAGTAAAAGGCTAATAATACAGGTTCTCAAAGTCGCTTTACAGAGGGAGGAAAAAAGGACAGAAGGAAAACAAATTCAATTAAAAAACGTATAAATTATATAAAAAACATAAAAGTCGAAATTCTAAGAAAAAAATCTGAATACTGAAAAATTCCTAAATTCTAAAAGAAACTAAAAAAAAAAGTGAGAATTCAGAAGAAATAGAAAAAATAATTAAACATTCTGAGAAAAAGATCCAATGCAAGATGCTGCTTTATACTGTCACTACATTTATTATTTAATGTAATGTTTTTTAAGCTTAAGTGACTTTTCAGATTAAGCTGAACCTCCGGTAGGAAAGAGAACCTCGATAATAAAAAAGGTTCTGTCAGGGTCTGGAGGTCAGAGCAGTCTGAAGAGGAGAGGTTCTGTCAGGGTCTGGAGGTCAGAGCAGTCTGAAGAGGAGAGGTTCTGTCAGGGTCTGGAGGTCAGAGCAGTCTGAAGAGAGAGGTTCTGTCAGGGTCTGGAGGTCAGAGCAGTCTGAAGAGGAGAGGTTCTGTCAGGGTCTGGAGGTCAGAGCAGTCTGAAGAGGAGAGGTTCTGTCAGGGTCTGGAGGTCAGAGCAGTCTGAAGAGGAGAGGTTCTGTCAGGGTCTGGAGGTCAGAGCAGTCTGAAGAGGAGAGGTTCTGTCAGGGTCTGGAGGTCAGAGCAGTCTGAAGAGGAGAGGTTCTGTCAGGGTCTGGAGGTCAGAGCAGTCTGAAGAGGAGAGGTTCTGTCAGGGTCTGGAGGTCAGAGCAGTCTGAAGAGGAGAGGTTCTGTCAGGGTCTGGAGGTCAGAGCAGTCTGAAGAGGAGAGGTTCTGTCAGGGTCTGGAGGTCAGAGCAGTCTGAAGAGGAGAGGTTCTGTCAGGGTCTGGAGGTCAGAGCAGTCTGAAGAGGAGAGGTTCTGTCAGGGTCTGGAGGTCAGAGCAGTCTGAAGAGGAGAGGTTCTGTCAGGGTCTGGAGGTCAGAGCAGTCTGTGTGTGAAGTGCAGAAACAAGAGGAGAGAAGAGACTGACATATTAACAAACTAACAAAGCAGGCTCACGTTATTAATAATAATGAAACCCAAGTAGCAGATAAGTGATTAATCAGATCAGAATACCTTCATTAACCCACAGAAGGAAATGTACATTCAGCAGAAAAGAGCCAGACAGCTCAATGTTACCGTTAAAAAACACTAAGGAGCAGTTTATTTATTTCCTTTAACAAATATTGTACATCAAACTTTCTCACGAGGGCCACATACAGAAAAATATACGAAGGTCTGGACCGCTCATAGAGGTTTATCGCCTCGTAAGTTCAGTTATAAGTTAGCAAAATGTAGGTAAATTAGGCTTTATACTTGAATATGCTTTAAGAAAACAAACCTGCATCCCAGCGCTCTGTGAGGTTGACTTTATCTTGTTAGCAGCTCATCCCTTAAAACAGAAGCTTCAGTTTGATAATAAGAGGAAATATGAAGGGTGTATTTCAAGGTTGTTATGGAAATAAGTTATTGGGCTTTTTTCTAATTATTAAGATTTGTTAGAAATGTTTTCAACTTTAATTGACTGAATTTATTTTAAAAGTGGGCTAATTATACATGCCCAGAACAAGTGACTATATCTTCACTTCTAAAAGGGTTACATTTTTTTTTTTTTAAAGCAATGATACACCTGTTGGCTGTAGAAACGTCAGAATACAATATTGTTCTGTTAGAGGAGAAGAATATTTTGGCACAGGCAGATTTGACCTTCTCAGGAACCACACTGTAACACTCATTGTATTCCACTGAAAGGTATTCATTCCATTTAAACCCAACTGTTTTGACGTCCACATGAACACTACTGTGTAATATATTTGTACGTTTATATTTAAGAAGTACAATATAAGAAAAGCTCAAGTTTCATTTGTGGGCCGTATTCCATTATACTTTTTTAATTTGCTGACGGCTGATTCAAAATGTACTTTGGACCCCTGTTGTGTGTTGAGTGTGTTTTGATGAGCGGATCTCCATGTTTCTCACTTTGTGGCGTTCACTCTCTTCAGACTCTTCTTCCTGTTTGAATATTATCTTGCAGTGTTTGGTGGCGACCTTGAATATCCAGTTGTTTGAAGGGATGTTTTCATGCTGTTCGGGTGATGATGGTTTTTGACGTGATGAATGATGGTTTTTGACGTGATGCTTTTTGACGTGATGAATTATGGTTTTGACGTGATGCTTTTTGACGTGATGAATGATGCGATGCTTTTTGACGTGATGAATGATGCTTTTTGACGTGATGATTATGTTTTTTACGTGATGGTTTTTGGCGTGATGAATGATGGTTTTTGACGTGATGCTTTTTGACGTGATGAATTATGGGTTTGACGTGATGCTTTTTGACGTGATGAATTATGGTTTTGACGTGATGCTTTTTGACGTGATGAATGATGCGATGCTTTTTGACGTGATGAATGATGCTTTTTGACGTGATGAATTATGGTTTTTGATGTGATGGTTTTGACATGATGAATGATGCTTTTTGACGTGATGAATTATGGTTTTTGACGTGATGAATGATGCTTTTTGACGTGATGAATTATGGTTTTTGATGTGATGGTTTTTGACATGATGAATTATGGTTTTTGACGTGATGAATGATGCTTTTTGACGTGATGAATGATGCTTTTTGACGTGATGAATGATGCTTTTTGACGTGATGAATGATGCTTTTTGACGTGATGAATTATGGTTTTTGACGTGATGAATGATGCTTTTTGACGTGATGAATGATGCTTTTTGACGTGATGAATGATGCTTTTTGACGTGATGAATGATGGTTTTTGACGTGATGAATGATGGTTTTTGACGGGATGAATGATGGTTTTTGACGTGATGAATGATGGTTTTTGACGTGATGAATGATGGTTTTTGACGTGATGAATGATGGTTTTTGACGTGATGAATGATGGTTTTTGACGTGATGAATGATGGTTTTTGACGGATGAATTATGGTTTTTGACGTGATGCTTTTTGACGTGATGAATTATGGTTTTTGATGTGATGCTTTTTGACGTGATGAATTATGGTTTTGATGTGATGCTTTTTGACGTGATGAATGATGCTTTTTGACGTGATGCTTTTTGACGTGATGAATGATGCTTTTTGACGTGATGGTTTTTGACGGGATGAATGATGGTTTTTGACGGATGAATGATGGTTTTTGACGTGATGCTTTTGACGTGATGAATGATGCTTTTTGACGTGATGGTTTTTGACGTGATGCCTTTTGACGTGATGCTTTTTGACGTGATGCTTTTTGAGGTGATGCTTTTTGACGTGATGAATTGTGCTTTTTGACGTGATGCTTTTTGAGGTGATGCTTTTTGACGTGATGAATTATGGTTTTTGACGTGATGCTTTTGAGGTGATGCTTTTTTAGGTGATGCTTTTTGACGTGATGAATGATGCTTTTGACGTGATGCTTTTGAGGTGATGCTTTTTGACGTGATGCTTTTTGAGGTGATGCTTTTTGAGGTGGTGCTTTTTGACATGATGAATTTATCCATATCCATAACACTAGTAATTAATTCAGTCAGTCAGTCATTCACTCATCCAGTCATTCAGTCATTCATTCAGTCATTCATTCAGTCAGTCATTCACTCATCCAGTCATTCAGTCATTCATTCACTCATTCACTCATTCAGTCAGTCAGTCAGTCATTCACTCATTCATTCATTCACTCATTCACTCAGTCAGTCATTCATTCAGTCATTCAGTCATTCATTCAGTCATTCACTCATTCAGTCAGTCATTCAGTCAGTCATTCATTCAGTCAGTCAGTCAGTCAGTCATCATTCATTCAGTCATTCAGTCATTCATTCAGTCATTCATTCACTCATTCATTCAGTCAGTCATTCAGTCAGTCATTCATTCAGTCAGTCATTCAGTCATTCATTCAGTCATTCACTCATTCAGTCATTCATTCAGTCAGTCATTCAGTCATTCAGTCATTCATTCAGTCATTCACTCATTCAGTCATTCAGTCATTCATTCAGTCATTCACTCATTCAGTCAGTCATTCAGTCAGTCATTCATTCAGTCATTCATTCAGTCATTCAGTCATTCAGTCATTCATCCAGTCATTCATTCAGTCATTCACTCATTCAGTCAGTCAGTCAGTCATTCAGTCATTCAGTCATTCAGTCATTCATTCATTCATCCAGTCATTCAGTCAGTCATTCATTCAGTCAGTCATTCAGTCAGTCATTCAGTCATTCAGTCAGTCAGTCATTCAGTCAGTCATTCATTCAGTCATTCAGTCATTCATTTAGTCATTCATTCAGTCATTCACTCATTCAGTCATTCATTCAGTCATTCACTCATTCAGTCAGTCATTCATTCAGTCATTCAATCATTCAGTCATTCAGTCATTCATTCATTCATCCAGTCATTCAGTCAGTCATTCATTCAGTCAGTCATTCAGTCAGTCATCAGTCATTCAGTCAGTCAGTCATTCAGTCAGTCATTCATTCAGTCATTCAGTCATTCATTTAGTCATTCATTCAGTCATTCACTCATTCAGTCATTCATTCAGTCATTCACTCATTCAGTCAGTCATTCATTCAGTCATTCAATCATTCAGTCATTCACTCATTCAGTCAGTCAGTCATTCATTCATTCATCCAGTCATTCACTCATTCATTCACTCATTCATCCAGTCATTCAATCATTCAGTCATTCAGTCATTCAGTCAGTCAGTCAGTCATTCAGTCATTCATTCATTCATCCAGTCATTCATTCACTCATTCAGTCAGTCATTCAGTCATTCAGTCATTCATTCACTCATTCAGTCAGTCATTCAGTCATTCAGTCATTCATTCAGTCATTCACTCATTCAGTCATTCATTCAGTCATTCACTCATTCAGTCAGTCATTCAGTCAGTCATTCATTCAGTCATTCATTCAGTCATTCAGTCATTCATCCAGTCATTCATCCAGTCATTCATTCAGTCATTCACTCATTCAGTCAGTCAGTCAGTCATTCAGTCATTCAGTCATTCATTCATTCATCCAGTCATTCAGTCATTCAGTCATTCAGTCATTCATTCATTCATCCAGTCATTCAGTCAGTCATTCATTCAGTCAGTCATTCAGTCAGTCATTCAGTCATTCAGTCAGTCAGTCATTCAGTCAGTCATTCATTCAGTCATTCAGTCATTCATTTAGTCATTCATTCAGTCATTCACTCATTCAGTCATTCATTCAGTCATTCACTCATTCAGTCAGTCATTCATTCAGTCATTCAATCATTCAGTCATTCATTCAGTCAGTCAGTCATTCATTCATTCATCCAGTCATTCACTCATTCATTCACTCATTCATCCAGTCATTCAATCATTCAGTCATTCAGTCAGTCAGTCAGTCAGTCATTCATTCATTCATCCAGTCATTCATTCACTCATTCAGTCAGTCATTCAGTCATTCAGTCATTCATTCACTCATTCAGTCAGTCATTCAGTCATTCAGTCATTCATTCAGTCATTCACTCATTCAGTCATTCAGTCATTCATTCAGTCATTCACTCATTCAGTCAGTCATTCAGTCAGTCATTCATTCAGTCATTCATTCAGTCATTCAGTCATTCATCCAGTCATTCATTCACTCATTCAGTCAGTCAGTCAGTCATTCAGTCATTCAGTCATTCAGTCATTCATTCATTCATCCAGTCATTCAGTCAGTCATTCATTCAGTCAGTCATTCAGTCAGTCATTCAGTCATTCAGTCAGTCATTCAGTCAGTCATTCATTCAGTCATTCAGTCATTAATTTAGTCATTCATTCAGTCATTCACTCATTCAGTCATTCATTCAGTCATTCACTCATTCAGTCAGTCATTCATTCAGTCATTCAATCATTCAGTCATTCACTCATTCAGTCAGTCAGTCATTCATTCATTCATCCAGTCATTCACTCATTCATTCACTCATTCATCCAGTCATTCAATCATTCAGTCATTCAGTCATTCAGTCAGTCAGTCAGTCATTCAGTCATTCATTCATTCATCCAGTCATTCATTCACTCATTCAGTCAGTCATTCAGTCATTCATTCACTCATTCAGTCAGTCAGTCATTCATTCACTCATTCAGTCAGTCAGTCATTCATTCACTCATTCAGTCAGTCATTCAGTCAGTCATTCACTCATTCAGTCAGTCAGTCATTCATTCACTCATTCAGTCAGTCAGTCATTCATTCACTCATTCAGTCAGTCAGTCATTCATTCACTCATTCATTCACTCATTCAGTCAGTCATTCAGTCATTCATTCAGTCAGTCAGTCATTCATTCACTCATTCAGTCAGTCAGTCAGTCATTCAGTCATTCAGTCAGTCATTCAGTCATTCACTCATTCAGTCAGTCATTCATTCACTCATTCAGTCATTCAGTCAGTCAGTCAGTCATTCAGTCATTCATTCAGTCATTCAGTCAGTCAGTCAGTCATTCAGTCATTCATTCAGAGTCTGAAGGTTAACTTATGCTGATTGCATTTTGCACGAGAACGTCACATGTTGTACAGACGTTATATTCACAGCCAGACAATAGGGTGTGTGTGTGTGTACAGCGGACGCCTTTGTTCAAACATAATGAGTCAGGGGCATATTGTGTCTGCATGCTCAAGCTTATAATACATAATATTAAAGGTCACCTATCATGCTATTTGTAGGCAATAGCATAGGTCTCAGATATATAAAAATATATAAAAAACATGTCTATGAAGTGTTTGGTCAAAATACCAAACAGATCACCCATTCTAGCCATGCCTCATATCCCTCTATTTCACTTCCTGTTTCAAAAGGGCTGATTTGGGGAATAAAGCTTTAAAAATAAAAATAATTGATAATAAATAAACCCGGCGGGACCCGGCAGCTACTGTCTAAACTAAATACTGCCGTGATGAAACGCCATATCATGGATTATCAAGGATTCTCTCTGAAACAGTATGGAGCTCAAAGGCTTTCTCTCTTGCCGGTTATACCACAAGGTGAGTTCCTTTTTATTTCCTGCTTCTTCACACACATGATTGCATGATAGGTCCCCTTTAAGATAAACACAGGGTTTACTTTATTGATCCCAATCTGGGAAATGTTTTCCTCACAGCAGCACGTCAACCAGGCTCTGTGCAGTATTTTCACCTGAAAGTGAGCGGGCTGTAAAGTGACGCCCTTGTGCTATATCTCTCTCTAGAAAACCAGCTTTAAGCACTAAAACTTAAAGGGGACCTATCATGCAAAATGCACTTGTGTACGTCTTTTCTACATGAATATGTGTCCCCGGTGTTCCAGGGAATCACCAAGTGTCAGAAAACACAACCCTCTCTATTTTCCTCCATACCCAAATCTCTAAAAAGGGGCTGCAACGGATCTGATAAAAACTGATCCAGATTTGAACACTGTCCTGACGTCAGGACGGTGGCGCTACGGCTATTGGGCCAACTCCACCAATCAGGAGGAGACAGCCACGGCCATTGCCGTTCGAAAGCGCTGGAGACGCTGTAGTACATATGCCAGGCCTGTAAGTGGCGCTGTAGTCTGCCACAAAAGCAGTGAAGAAGACTTCCCGCCCATAGTTACCATGGTTACCCTTCTGTTTATTCTCCGCTGTGGCTTTCTTTCTCCCTCCCGAGGCAAGCGTTTGCTCCCGCTGCTTTAATTCAATGCAATCCCTCCCGTCGAGGCAAGCACTGTAATTCTCTCCGGTTAGTCACCAGCAGATGACAAACACCCACCTCTCCGCCTCTTCCAAGGAACGAGGGGACCGTGCGGCAGAGTTTCAGTTTCAGTTTCTTTCGCCGGTCAAGATGTCCGTTAAAGTTTAAATCTTCCAGACAAAATTAGAAAAGTGCCGTTCAAAGGTCTTCTTTGTTATTTATTGAGCTTTAAAACAATGAATAACGACTCTATATAATAAAACACGGAGGACGGAGATCTCTTTTTCTCCCCTCTTCTGACAGCCCAGCAGCTGATCAGAGCACGTCTCCCCTCTCCTGCAGGGGGGCGTGGTCAGCAGAATCAGACCCATAGACAGCAAACAGCACATAGAGCGAAATGAGGCATGGCTAAAATGCATGATCTGTTTGGTATTTTGAAAACAGAAACGTATAAATATACCTTATATAGGTATGGCCCTACAATATATCATTTAAATATAGCATGATAGGTCCACTTTAATGAAAACACTGTTTTTATTCATATTTCTATCAACACATCAAGGAGTTAATGTACAGAACGTCCTATCTGAAGACAGCCTGGCCTTTACACTCTCTCTTACCTCTCCCTGTAAATCACTGACAGTTTAATCAGATAATAAATCCTGAGGGGAAGCAGTGGCTCGCTCTTAGAGCTGCTGCTTTCATTTGCTTACTTATTTACTTATTTATTTGTTTATGGAACAGCTTGTTGATGTTCAGAGTGAACAGAGAGGTAGACTGAAAGTCTGCAGCAGGCCCAGTGCATGCTGGGTAGGAACAACCACAGAGCTCTCACTTCTCTATTCACACACACACACACACACACACACACACACACACACACACACACACACACACACACACACACACACACACACACACACACACACACACACACACACACACACACACACAGAAACCTTATTCACCCTCCAGCTCTCACGCTGAGTTTCCGTGTGAAAATAAACAGCCACTGCTAATTGGAGGCTAATTAATCCGTGTGGTGTGTGTGTGTGTGTGTGTGTGTGTGTGTGTGTGTGTGTGTGGTGTGTGTGTGTGTGTGTGGTGTGTGTGTGTGTGTGTGTGTGTGTGTGTGTGTGTGTGTGTGTGTGTGTGTGTGTGTGTGTGTGTGTGTGTGTGTGTCCTCCTGCATACTGAATCACTTTTTATTGTGCGTCGTCCTTTTGTATGTAGATTGGCCCTTCACAATAAAAGCTCCCACAAAGAGAGGCTCCTCTGAGCTCTTTCACACACACACACACACACACACACACACACACACACGCACAAACCCTCTCCAAAGTGCACTTGTTTAAATCTTTTAATCTTGAAAATGAACGGCTTTTCATTTAAAAAATACAAGTAATATTGTATCATTTATTGTGTGAAGCAAAGCTCCCTCGGTGTCTGCTGATTGGAGGACACACTGCTGTTCACCTTTGACCCCTTGACCCCTCAGACCCCGCCCCCGATGATTGACAGCTGAGTGAGAAAATCAGCTTCTCGATGCAAATGCAGAAAATCCTGCAGAAGTCAGAACGTTTAAATATTAAAGAGACACTGCAGAAACACACAGAGTACACAGAGAGTACACAGAGAGTACACAGAGAGTACACAGAGAGTACACAGAGAATACACAGAGAGTACACAGAGAGTACACAGAGAATACACAGAGAGTACACAGAGAATACACAGAGAGTACACAGAGAATACACAGAGAGTACACAGAGAGTACACAGAGAATACACAGAGAGTACACAGAGAATACACAGAGAATACACAGAGAATACACAGAGAGTACACAGAGAATACACAGAGAGTACACAGAGTACACAGAGAATACACAGAGAGTACACAGAGAATACACAGAGACTACACAGAGAATACACAGAGAGTACACAGAGAGTACACAGCGAATACACAGAGAGTACACAGAGAATACACAGAGACTACACATCAAAGTACACATGATTAGGAAATACACAGAGCACACATCAAAGTACACATGATGAGGAAATACACAGAGTACACATCACATGTCACTTGTTAGACGCTTTATCCAAAGCGACCTACATACTCAATACTGTGGACAATCCCCTCAGCAGCACTTTGGGGTGAAGTGTCTCAGGGACACAACGACATGCTGACTGCAGTGGGGTTTGAACCTGTCCCCCCATGAAAAGTTTCAGTCTGGCTTCAAACCCATGCACAGCACTGAAACAGCCCTTTGAAGAGTTTGATCTGCTCCTAGCCGCCGACTCAGGTAGCCCAGCTGTCTTGGTGCTGTTAGACCTGACAGCTGCCTTTGACACTGTGGACCATAGCATCCTGCTGTCACGGCTTGAACAGTCCGCTGGCATCACAGGCTCTGCCCTTGCATGGTTCAGGTCCTACCTGACAGACCGTAGCTTCTCAGTGCAGCTAGGTGCCTTCTCCTCTGCCAAAGCCCCTCTTACCTGTGGGGTTCCCCAAGGCTCTATCCTGGGCCCCCATCCTTTTTCTACTGTACATACAGTGCAGTGCTAGGGTCAATTCTCACAAAAGACAATATCCCCTTCCATTGTTATGCTGATGATGTACAGATCTATCTGCCTCTCAATCAAAATGCCAACTCACTACAGCAGCTGATGGACTGCTTAGCAGAGATTAAATCCTGGCTGAGACAAAACTTCCTCACCCTCAATTGCGGCTTTCACACCAGCGCTTTTCCTTTCTAGCTCCTTGCTAGAGCTTTTCTGGTTCAGAACCGGTTCTTCGGTTCAGCTCCCGCTCTGTTCACACCACTCAGAGCTGCCGCTGCTGCGTCATGACGTCACCGTTTACATCGCTGATTTTTCCCCAACGGAGCTCACAACAACAACAACAACGGGGGGGGGGGACTGCGTCGGGTCGATGATCGTGTTGCTTTTAATCATACGAAGCCAGATTAAATTAAATAACGACTTCTCCAACCTTATACTTTTCTCCAGAGTGCCGTGGTTCATTGTTTATTAATGCGTTTCATTTAGCGACCGCTGCAGTGCTGGCTGCTCTTCACGGGAGTGTATTCTCCCGTTAGCTCCGGGTTAGCTCACACGGCTCTAAAGTATTCACTGTCTGACTGTCACACAAGCAGCTGATACATATCCCCAGTTCCCCTTAAGTGAATGTGTGTCAGTCTGAATTGACGCTGTTTGGCATCACAACGCTGTTATGAAAGTGTCTCTGGTATAACATGGGTGATGTTAGCATAGCAACCGAAGCTAAACTGACTACTTGCTAAGCCGTTTTCTACAGGCACATTTTACCGGCGTATTTTTCATTATGATTCTACTTGTGATAGTCGGACATGACAATATATATCTATCACTGTGTATATCACCATTCAAACATCTTTTAAAAGTTGAACAAACCCCACACAGCTCAGTAAAGACTGTGAAATGTTGACTTTATTTGATCATTTCAGTAAAAACTAACGTTCATATTTCTCTTTTTGATTATAATACTGATGAACGTTCAAAACAAAGCACTTTGGCAACTTACCACATACGTTTTAAAAAGCTTAATAAGCACCGTAACTTTCATGATATCATTTCTCCGTCATAATCGGTTGTTTCCGTGAACGGCCGACTGTTGTGTGACGGCAAATGCCGCGGCCGCAAGGCATTGTGGGGCAGCATTTTCCTCCCTCTCGGTTAGGGAGGTCCAGTGGTTCCTAAGCTAAAGGAGGTTATAAAGGAAGTTTGAAACCTCCTTTCCTTTTATTTAGAGAATTGGAACGGCTCTTATCATGGCTGCCACTGAGGGACTTCCGGGTCATTTCACTCCGTTAGGAAGGTTCCTAAGCTAAATGGACTATTCGACTTCAGCCCAGGAGGGTCAGAGCAGGAGGAAGAGGAGGAGATGAAGAGACAGGAGGGTCAGAGCAGGAGGAAGAGGAGGAGATGAAGAGACCAGGAGGGTCAGAGCAGGAGGAAGAGGAGGAGATGAAGAGACCAGGAGGGTCAGAGCAGGAGGAAGAGGAGGAGATGAAGAGACCAGGAGGGTCAGAGCAGGAGGAAGAGGAGGAGATGAAGAGACCAGGAGGGTCAGAGCAGGAGGAAGAGAGGAGATGAAGAGACCAGGAGGGTCAGAGCAGGAGGAAGAGGAGGAGATGAAGACATTAGTAGAAGAAGACATGTATGTGAGGAATGAAGCTGAAGTGTCAGAAAGAGGGCCAGAGGCAGGGTCAGGAGGCAGAGGAGACTCCAGCTGGACCTCATGGTATGTCTTATTCTCCTCACATATTCCATCACAGCAGCTCAATCTAGCAGCTCTCAGTATTGACACATATTGAAATGTGTTGCTGCACAGGTCACCTCTAGCTCTCTGAGGAGATGGGTGATGTCCTCTGTGTACTTCATTATAACTAAGTACTTTGACTGTATCACAGTACACAGAGTTCTAGGTATCATGAGTACTTTCTGCTGTTTTTATATATGTTAGTTAGTTGTCTGAACACCTGGTTTCTCTTGTGCATTAAGAACACTTGTGTTAGGATATGATTTAACAATAAATAGGTTATATATACAGTATAAAATACCACGTACTGTCGGCCCTCCCATGCCACCCTGGCATGACATCTTGACCCCCCTTTGCCCCCCCATGTCAAATGTTCTAGAACCGCCACTGTGACGAGTACACACTAATACACTGGAGATATCTGAGTGTGTGTGTGAGTTTATCTGACACACCCCTCTCTGTTCTCACTGTGGTTTAACCCGCCCCCCCCATGACTTCCTGTTGAATGGTTCCCATCTTGATAAAGCAGTGATGTCACCGCGCTGTGATTGGTGGAGACGTCCGTGTTTACAAGTTGCCTAAGAAACCAGACCTGTGTAGACAAAGCAGCCTCTGTTGGTGTGTGTGTGTGTGTGTGTGTGTGTGTGTGTGTGTGGTGTGTGTGTGTGTGTGTGTGTGTGTGTGTGTGTGTGTGTGTGTGTGTGTGTGTGTGGTGTGGTGTGTGTGTGTGTGTGGGTGTGTGTGTGTGGGTGTGTGTGTGTGTGTGGTGTGTGTGTGTGTGTGGACAGGTGGCAGACTCTCACACATTCCCAGTGGAGGTTTGGCTGGAGTCGAGTTTCTCTCACTGGATGTTTCTCGTGCCTCTGAAGCTGCCACAGTCATGTTTATGTTTTTCAAATATGTACAGGAAATATCTTTAAAGAGGAATATTCTGATATAAAAACCTGAAAGCTCTTCACTGGCAATTAGGATTTCCCATGAAAGCAATTTGTTTGGGTGCACAGACAAGAAAACATTTAAAAAGACAAGAAATACACAAAATAAATATCAAAATGCACTTTCTATTTCAAAATGTAAGTGTGTGTGCTGTGTGTGTGTATATTTGTGTGTGTGTGTGAGTTCAGGTATTGCCGGCGTTGCGTAACACAGCAGCAACTTCCTATCTCTTTGTAAACCGTCCAATCAGTGCTTTGCTTCCCGTGGCTCCTCCCCCTCAGCTGGGAGCAGGTGTTTCTGCCTCTCGCTCTGACGCGGGTGATTTAGTATGCAGACAGAAATAGTTTGCTGAGTGAGTGTGTCACTGCTCAGCTGCTACACACACACACACACACACACACACACACACACACACACACACACACACACACGCACACACACGCACACACACTGTACTTCACTCCGCTGTGTGTGTGTTTGTGGTCGCTTCTGTGTGGGGTTTGTTTGATTGGCAGAGGGTTAATTGAAATATTTTGGACATTATATTTCTTCACTTTCCTGATTCCTCCTCCCTCCTCTCCCCCTCCTCCCCCTCCTCCTCTTCCTCCTCCTGATGAGGATATCTGGAGCCACAGCGCCCTCTGCAGTCTCTGCATTGTATGCACATGTTGGAAATATATTTATACAAAAAAACACCAAATCACCAGTTTTTCAGCAGAACTTTTGTGTTGAATTATGGAATTAATTTGTAAACTAGTGAGGTGAGACAATCTGTATTTATCTATTTGAATTGCATCATCATTTGCGAGAGTGAACTGCATACCCACGTATCTCACCTTTTGAGTTTCATAACACATGATCATGAATCAGTTTGGACCTGTCACTAAACGACAAACCTCCGCACCTCACCTGAGACGAACCAGGAAACAGGTTTAAATGAGACGACGCCCACACACACACACACACACGGAGAGAGGGAGAGACGGACGGTCAGATTCAGAACAAAAGTCTCCAGGACGTCTGCAGGAGGGAATATCTGGAATAATAACTTGTTCTTGGAGCAGCGTCTGAATCCACACTCTGAACACGGGGAGTTTCAGGAACAAAGACTCAAACAGGAAGTAACTTCCAGGAGCAGGGAGCGGCTGCTGCTCTGTTCTCAGATTCACCGGAGAATAATGGCTTCCAGATTAGAGAAGACCTCAGCTGTCCGGTCTGCCATGACATCTTTAGAGATCCTGTCATCCTGTCCTGCTGCCACAGCTTCTGTAGAGACTGTCTGCAGAGCTGGTGGACGAAGACAGAAGGGAAGGAGTGTCCACTTTGTAAGAGACGATTTTCCAAGGACTCACTTCCTGCTACTTTACTTTAAAGAACCCGTGTGAGAGTTTCTTAGAGGAGAGAGGTCAGAGACTCCAGAGGCTCTCTGCAGTCTGCACTCTGAGAGACTCAGACTCTTCTGTCTGGACCATCAGCAGCCAGTGTGTGGCGTCTGCAGAGATTCAGAGAAACACAGCAACCACAGAATCAGACCCATCGATGAAGCTGCTCAGGATCTCAGAGAGGAGCTCCAGAGTCTCTGCAGCCTCTGAAGAAGAAACTGAAGCTCTTTGAAGAAGTTAAAGTGGAGTTTGATCAAACAGCAGGACACCTGAAGGTCCAGGCTCAACACACAGAGACGCAGATTAAGGAGCAGTTTAAGGAGCTTCACCAGTTTCTAGAAGAGGAAGAGGAGGCCAGGATGGCTGCACTGAGGGAGGAAGAGGAGCAGAAGAGGAGGATGATGAAGAAGAAGATGAAGGCTGTGAGCAGAGAGATAGCAGCTCTTTCACACACAGTCAGAGCCACAGAGGAGGAGCTGAAGCTGAAGACGTCTCCTTCCTGCTCAACTACAAGGCTGCAGTGGAGAGGCTGCAGCGCCCCCTGCTGGAGGTTCCACAGCTGCCCTCAGGAGCTCTGATAGACCAGGCCAAACACCTGGGCAACCTCAGCTTCAACATCTGGAGCAAGATGAAGGACATGGTGTCCTATTGCCCTGTGATCCTGGACCCAAACACTGCTGGTCTACAATTCTTCCTGTCTGAAGATCTGACCTATGTGAGACGAGGAGAAGAGGAAGAGGAGGAACAGGAACTTCCTGATAATCCAGAGAGGTTTCATCATGGCCTCTCTGTCCTGGGATCTGAGGGCTTTGACTCTGGGACTCACAGCTGGGACGTCCAGGTTGGAGACATTACACTCTGGTCACTGGGTGTGTTGGCAGAGTCTGCGCAGAGGAAGGGAGACATAGACTCTGGATTATGGAGAATATTAACCTCGTTTGGTGGATACACAGCATGCTCTCCATCCGGTCCATCCACTGATCTCGCAGGTCAGAAGTGGCCTCGGAGGTCAGAGTGAATCTGGACTATAATGGAGGAAAGCTGTGGTTCTCTGATCTTGACTCTAACACACTCATACACACCTTCACATACACTTTCACTGAGAGGATGTTCCCATACTTTTACACTTGGGATGACCTGAGGGTTTTACCACTAAAGGTTTCTGTGAATGTGGAACAGCAGAATAGATCTGGGATGAAAAGAAAAGAGTAGAAATGTGAAGTACCAGGGGAAGAACAAGGTGACCGTAACGGGGGTTGTTGCAGTAAAATCAGAAAAATCACTTAAAGTGGACCTATCATGCTATATTTAATAATATAGTGTAGGACCATACCTATATAAGGCATATTTATACTTTTTTTTTTCAAAATACCAAACAGATCATGCATTTTAGCCATGACTCATTTTGCTCAATTTGACATTTTCTAGCTCTGTTTTAGCAAGGGCTGATTCTGTGAGAACAGCACCACCTACAGGCCTGGTATATGTACTACAGCGTCTCCAGCGCTTTCGAACGGCAATGGCCGTGGCTGTCTCCTCCTGATTGGTGGAGTTGGCCCAATAGCCGTAGCGCCACCGTCCTGACGTCAGGACAGTGTTCAAATCTGGATCAGTTTTTCAGATCCGTTGCAGCCCCTTTTTTAGAGATTTGGGTATGGAGGAAAATAGAGAGGGTTGTGTTTTCTGACACTTGGTGAGTTCCCTGGAACACCGGGGACACATATTCATGTAGACAAGACGTACACAAGTGCATTTTGCATGATAGGTCCCCTTTAAGTTAAGATTATTTTCTGTGAAAGAGTTTTATTTGATCTCTACATTTATCTGAGTTCATACAGTTATAGCTAAAGACCCTGATCCAGCTGTTTTAAACACATCATCCATGAAGACCTTGGATTTAGGGATTTAAAGACCTGGCATCACAGATGAGAGTGGCGGTGGGGAGGATCTGGAGTGATGAGGGGGGTCTAATCGTGACCTGGGTCTGATGAAGAGGAGGAGAATGGGGGGGAGGAGGGCTCCGTCGATTCACCTGAAATGAGAGCAGATTTAAAAGTTTGCCAAATGCGCTGTTTTATTTACGTCTGTAGGCCGTTGTTGTGAGTGTGGACGGTCGGAGCATATTCAACGTTAGCTTAGCCGATATCCATTCAGAAAACACGCATTTTAAACGTTTTTTCGCCTGCCGTCTGTCTGCAGACTTGACAAAGCATTAATTCATGGTTGTTACTAACCGGTACAGTATGTTGTTACTTCGGCATCATTTAGAAACGTGTATTACAATTAAATCACAGTAAACTATGTTCATTGTGTTGTAGCCCCCTTGCAGTCACTAGTGGCCCGGAAAGAACCTCGATTTTGGAGGGCCAGAAAAAAGGTGAAAAAGTACACGTATCCGGAAACGCAAAAAAAAGCGGGTTTGGTTAGGTGTTGTTGTTGTTGTTGTTGTTGGGACAGATAGGTTTTGTTGTTGTTGTTGTTGTTGGGACAGATAGGTGTTGTTGTTAGGGACAGATAGGTGTTGTTGTTGGGTATTATGGACTTTATCTTTCCAGAGACTTTTCTGTAAAGCTACCAAAGATCCTCGTTGATTTCTTAATTGATATTAAGTTGAGTTAATAACGTGGCAGTAATATTCCTCAGTGTTGCCTCATCTACTTTTAGATCATTGTATATGTTATGATTGTACTTCTCTCTGGGTCTATCACGTTATTTGGGTGTGTGTGTTTTTGGTGTTTGTGTTAAATGTGTCTGATTGAAAGCAGCTGAATTCACGGTGTAAAAACAACATATATCTCAATTCAGGCGTAAAAAAACATACTTAAAAGACAGTAAAATACAGTGTACTTTTATTAAAATATAATAATGACACATCAAACCGAGGGTGAGCTCTTTACCTGAAACAGCTGGAGACATTTAGGGGAGCTCTACAAATATCTGCATTGTTGTGTTTTTTTTCCAGTTTAAATGAATATTCTCTGTGTATTAAGGTTCATGAATTAAATAAACGGGTTGCAGTAAAGCTTTTGTCAGAGTGTTTATTGGTGCTTAGAAATGCTAATAATCTGTGTGTTCCTGTGTTGTTGTTATGGGATGCAGCTCCATTGTTTCTCTACAGAGCAATTATACAACATGTTTCAGGGTCAATGCTCTCAGGATTAATTGCAATGTTGAAGATTTTATTGTAATATTCACAAAAGCAACAGTTGTGCAGAAAAAGTTCTCCATTTTGAGAAAAAGTCAGCATTATGAAATGTTTGAGAAAAAAAATCATAATTTTGAGATTTTGAGAAAAAAGTGATTTTGAGATTTTGAGAAATAATCATAATTTTGAGAAAAAGTCATAATTTGAGATTTGGAGAAAAAAATTATAATTTTGAGATTCTGAGAAAAAAAACATAATTTTGAGATTTGGAGAAAAGTCATAATTTGAGATTTGGAGAAAAGTCATAATTTTGAGATTCTGAGAAAAAATATATAATTTTGAGATTCTGAGAAAAAAATCGAGATTTTGAGATAAAAATCATGATTTTGAGGAAAAAATCATGATTTTGAGAAAAAAAATCATGATTTTGAGGAAAAAAATCATGATTTTGAGAAAAAAAATTTTTTTGAGATTTTGAGAAATTTTTTTTTTTGAGATTTTGAGAAAAAAAATCATGATTTTGAGAAAAAATCATAATTTTGAGATTTGGAGAAAAAAATTATAATTTTGAGATTCTGAGAAAAAAAACATAATTTTGAGATTTTGAGAAAAGTCATAATTTTGAGATTTTGAGAAAAAGTCATAATTTTGAGATTCTGAGAAAAAAATTATAATTTTGAGATTCTGAGAAAAAAATCATGATTTTGAGATTTTGAGAAAAAAATCATGATTTTGAGATTTTGAAAAAAAAAACATAATTTTGAGATTTTGAGAAAAAAAATCATAATTTTGAGATTTTGAGAAAAGTCATAATCTTGAGATTTTGAGAAAAAAATCATAATTTTGAGATTCTGAGAAAAAAATCATGATTTTGAGATTTTGAGAAAAAAGTCACCATTTTGAGATTTGCTGGCAGTATGAGATTGTCATACTGCCTGTGCTGCAGCACCTCTTTTCCCCCTCTGTCCGACACTACGTCCACACGGCAGCGTCGCGTGCTTCAACGGAGATGCTTCCCCTTCACTTTGAATGGGGTGACGTCACGCTTTGCCGAACTGCATTGTGGTTCCGTCGCGTCGCTTTGCCTCCGCTGCTCGCTTCGAAAGTTGAGAAAAGTTCAACTTTTCAAGCTTCAACGGCAGCGTCAGCCAATCAAATCATATGCCAGTACAAGCGCTAGCCAGTCAAACCGCGTGCTTGTGTGTCTGGGGCGGGAGATTCAGGTGATTGGTTGTTGGTCGCGAGCCAGACACGCCCACCGGCAAGCTTCAACGCGCGCTGCCGTGTGGACGCACCGTGAAACCAGAGCCCAGTCTGCTCTGATTGGTTGGAGCACTTTAGGAGCGTGAGTGTTACACTGATAGAGGGAACACAGGGATTTTAGCCGTTATAATAATTTTAAATAGTTTTCCATCTGTGTTTTTAATTTTTGTTGTACAGGGCCTCTTTAAAGCAGGTCAAATGTGTGTGTGTGTGTGTGTGTGTGTGGTGTGTTCTAACACGCTGTCTCCTCTCAGATGTTAAAGGTCCTCCGGCTCACCGGTTCTCCTGCGGTCAGAGTCCCTACAGCGACACGGTTTCCTGGGAGAGGAAGTTCTGCATCCTGACGGACAGCCAGCTCATCCTGCTGCCCAGAGACCACCAGGTCAGAGCTGCTGCTGTTTCATACTTATATACACTATATATGTAGTTATACAGTATACATCATGATTCTTTATTAACCTCCAGTGCAGTAAGACCTGGACACCTGCTGCTATTATAGACACATGCATTTCCAAACATTTGGTCTACCTATGCTGTAAATGTATTATATTTTCAATTTACACACGGCATCTATTGCACGTCTGTCCGTCCTGGGAGAGGGATCCCTCCTCTGCTGCTCTCCCTGAGGTTTCTCACATGTTCCCTTTAAACTGTGGGTTTCTCTCTGGAAGTGTTTCCTTGTACGATGTGAGGGTCTAAGGACAGAGGGTCTAAGGACAGAGGGTCTAAGGACAGAGGGTGTCGTATTGTCACTGATATTCTGTACAAACTGTGAAGTCCACTGAGACAAATGTGATATTGGGCTATATAAATAAACATTTTGATTGATTGATTGATTGCTCCTGTTATGCTCTCAGAACAACAACCAGGATTTATTCATATCATCAATATTACTGTCTTCTAGCTTTGATTCTCCAAAAAACACTTCCAATGAAAACACCTTGGACCTCAGAGAGCCATTAAATGCCCCACCAAGCAACATTCTCTAAATAACAGACAGGAAGTGGAGGTGCCTCGAGCACAGTTTGCTGCAGAGTGAAGGCACCTTATAATGGTGTGTGTCGTCCCCCCCCCCCCCCCCCTCAGGCTGCAGCTGAGGCTCAGGAGAGTCCCACCAACTCCTCCAAGGCTCGAAGTCTCCGCAGGACTGTCAGCGTTCCCTCGGAGGGGCCATTCCCAGAGTTCCCAGCAGAGGGCGCCGCCGCCATGCTCGGTAAGAGTGTGTGTGTGTGTGTGTGTGTGTGTGTGTGTGTGTGTGTGTGTGTGTGTGTGTGTGTGTGTGTGTGTGTGTGTGTGTGTGTGTGTGTGTGTGTGTGTCTGTGTGTGTCTGTGTGTGTGTGTGTGTGTGTGTGTGTGTCAGACTTTGGAGGAGGTGGTTTAATCGGTGTGTGTGCAAGTTAAATAAATAAATGCACAGACGTGGATTACATTCATCAGAAACAGAAAACTCAAAGTCCTAAAACACTACATTTCCCATAATGCACCTTCCTGATTCAAAGGCTTTATAGAGAGGCGAAGTCCCTCCCTTTCCTCCATGGGACCTTATTTCGGAAAAAGTATGTATTGAAGTCAATGGAGAGAGAAAGATTATCTTTTGATCCCGTTTGAATTGTCCCATGAATTACACATATGATGTTTGTCAATTTAAAAGATCATTTTGCAAGTCAAAAAAATTCAAAAGTGTCATAAAACTGTGAAGTAACACTTTGTTTTGTGTGAAACCTCTCAATGAGCTACATCTCCCGTCTCGCACCACACACCCAGACGGCCGTCACGTTGGCACATCTCACTTCTTTCTTTCAGAATGAGGTGGAAAGTATTAAAAGAGGTGAAAATCACTCCAAGTCTGGGCATGTTGAGAGCTGTACATACACACAAGGGGAGTTAGTCGGTTCCTAAGAGCCAGCATGCAGGACCGGGACTCTGGGATTTGTAGTCTTTCTAGTTGAGTATTTTTCATAGTCTTATATTTCAACAGTTTTACGACAAACTGTGACTTTTTTGACATGGAAATGATTTTTTAAATTGACAAACATCATATGTGCAATTCATGGCACAATTCAAAGGGGATCGAAAGATAATCTTTCTCTCTCCATTGACTTCAATACATAATTTTTCAGAAATAAGGTCCCATGGGTCGGAAGTAGATGGGCGTGACTTCGCCTCTCTATCATCATGTGCACAGCAGCTGCAGAGTATGAAGCTCCTCCAGCAATGCATTATTAATATATATAAGATTTATCTGAAATACACAACTTTGATTACATTTCCCTTTTGAATTGTTTATTTTTATAATAACACACACGATGTAAAAAGTGGATTAAACCTTAAAACGTTACATTTACGTCTCAGATTTCAGGGAAAATGGAAATATCACATTTATTTTCCACCAAAATGAATGACACTAATCATGTTATTGAGACACTTGTTGTTTCTCAGTTTTCCACTTAAGTCTCATTTTTGGGTGTTTTTATTTATTTTAGTCAATGTATTGAACATGTCAAAACAAAACATACAATAATAATAATGATATTTCTTTACTTATAATAATAATAATTAGGGATGTCCCGATCACCTTTTTTTGCTCCCGATCCGATTCCGATCATTTGATTTTGACAATCTGCCGATACCGATTTTTCCCGATCCGATCTTTATGCAATGCATTAAGAGAAAAAAAAGGTAACAGATAACGGCTGGTCATCCAACGCGATGAATTCAGCTATCTTGGCTGTTATTTTGGCCTTTTCACTGTTCTGGGGCAGTTTCTCTTTCCTTTTAAAAGTCTCTGAAAGTGTCGGTTGTTTCAGTGCCGTTACCTGAGTGGCCGCTGTGTACTCTCGTGTTGTTGTTTGGTGTTTGTATTAGATTGGTCGTGTTGAACGTAGCTCTGTTCTTTCCACCACGCGGAACCTCCGCCTTGCAAACATTGCATCTGGCTGTTACACTGCCTTCGCTTTCAATTTTATAATACTTCCAAACTCCTGACATTTTCTCTGTCCCGACTCCCGAGGCACCAGCTGAACGTAGCCTCTCGTTACACCCTGAACGTAGCCTCTCGTTACACCGGCTGAACGTAGCCTCTCGTTACAGCTGAACGTAGCCTCTCGTTACACCGCTGAACGTAGCCTCTCGTTACACCGGCTGAACGTAGCCTCTCGTTACACCGGCTGAACGTAGCCTCTCGTTACACCGGCTGAACGTAGCCTCTCGTTACACCGGCTGAACGTAGCCTCTCGTTACACCGGCTGAACGTAGCCTCTCGTTACACCGGCTGAACGTAGCCTCTCGTTACACCGGCTGAACGTAGCCTCTCGTTACACCGGCTGAACGTAGCCTCTCGTTACACCGGCTGAACGTAGCCTCTCGTTACACCGGCTGAACGTAGCCTCTCGTTACACCGGCTGAACGTAGCCTCTCGTTACACCGGCTGAACGTAGCCTCTCGTTACACCGGCTGAACGTAGCCTCTCGTTACACCGGCTGAACGTAGCCTCTCGTTACACCGGCTGAACGTAGCCTCTCGTTACACCGGCTGAACGTAGCCTCTCGTTACACCGGCTGAACGTAGCCTCTCGTTACACCGGCTGAACGTAGCCTCTCGTTACACCGGCTGAACGTAGCCTCTCGTTACACCGGCTGAACGTAGCCTCTCGTTACACCGGCTGAACGTAGCCTCTCGTTACACCGGCTGAACGTAGCCTCTCGTTACACCGGCTGAACGTAGCCTCTCGTTACACCGGCTGAACGTAGCCTCTCGTTACACCGGCTGAACGTAGCCTCTCGTTACACCGGCTGAACGTAGCCTCTCGTTACACCGGCTGAACGTAGCCTCTCGTTACACCAGCTGAACGTAGCCTCTCGTTACACCAGCTGAACGTAGCCTCTCGTTACACCAGCTGAACGTAGCCTCTCGTTACACCAGCTGAACGTAGCCTCTCGTTACACCAGCTGAACGTAGCCTCTCGTTACACCAGCTGAACGTAGCCTCTCGTTAGCTTACTGCTACTATTAGACACTGCGCCCACTCTGTTGCCAGATTTGAGAGAAATAAGCAACCAGGTCTATGAAAACAAGCCCAAAAGAAGCAACACATACATGATGTTGTGTAATTTTAAACCAAAACTAAGGCCTCAGGATGACTTTAAGACGTGAACATTTTGTTTTGTAACATTAAAAAAAAATTAAAAAATTAATTAAAAAAAATCCGATCCCCGATTTTTTTCTCCGATTCCGATCTTTTGAAAATCACGTGATCGGCTCCGATCCCCGATCACGTGATCGGATCGGGACATCTCTAATAATTATAACAAAGTACAAAAAATAAATACAAATAAAAACAATGCTCAAATAGTGTCTGTCACGTTCAACAGGGGCAGAAGAAGCTTAAAAAAACCTTTCTGGTCCCCCCATCTAGAGTACATTTTCCTTATCAATAAAATATTAGGTCATCAGCTACATGTCACGACAAGAAATAGCAAGCATCACTTCACCGTCCTGCTCAGAGCCATTCAGGATGTGGGAAGTATGAAGGAGCAGTACATCATGAACAAGGATGCTTGATCCATTCGGTCTTTGGCTTTGATATAGCTGATATGTGGTTTCCAACTTATGCATGTTGGATTCAGGAGGAAGTAGTTTCTTGGTAAAATGAGGCGTTCGGGTGCAGCGTGTATTTCCCGGCTCTGTGTGGGAGCGTCTCTGTTGCCGGGTAACGTTTGCGGGACAAAGCGTCCAGTGTCCGTCCGTCTGTCTGACCTCTGACCCCTGAGGGACGCCACGACGAGGGGCTTCCCAGCCACATCTGCAGGGGTCCAGAAGAACAATGGCACTTTGTCTGTCTCATTATATAGAGGTAATATAAATAATGATTCTCGTAAATGTAACACTTTTATCTCAAAATATGTTAGTTTTACTTGTAAACATTGAACCTTTGATTCTCATAAATGTACCACTGTTACCTCAAAATATTCATGTTTTTCCTAGTAACATTGTACGTTTAAATCTCATAAATGTACAATTTATATCTCCATATATTTACGTTCCTTCTCTGGAAATTGTCAGTTTTATTCTCGTAAATGTTCCACTTTTATCTCAACATCTTCTTTGAATCAGAAGTTTATATTATGAGTAAAAAAGTGTATTGTCTGAAGCCCCGCCCCCTCTCTCTTATCCTGCATTCATTCACACACTCATTAATTCACTGACCTCTGACCTCTGCACCCACCATTATGATGCTAATGTTCCCAGTCCACCCACACAGAGCACAACCCGTCTGGACTGGGTTAGTTCTGGGTTACATCGGCATGGAAACCGCTCACTACTGGAGTTACACTGGTGCTGTTACTTTACTGTTTGATGTGGGACCTCAAAGTCATTTTTTTGAATAGTCTAATAAATATAACAGTACAGTAACTAAAGTCGGACTGAGCATACCGGTACTTTCTGTAGACCTGTCTGCCCGTTGTGTGAGTGCACTGCGCGCGTGTGCACTTGTGGCATTGTTTGGGATGACCTCATTAAAATAGCGTCCACCCAGTACAAATACCCCCCTACACCACTGTTTATACTGGTTGTGAATATGACTGTTTACTGGTTTTAAAAGTGAATATACTGGAACTACCCCCGGTTTATTATATATTCATACTGGGTTTGATGCATGCTGGCACCGCTTTAAAGAACGGATTGATGTTGAGATTAGGATAGAAGTATTTAGGTCTTAATGCTACAGTTATACTGGGTTTAATACTGGATATATACTGGGTTTAATACTGGATATATACTGGGTTTAATACTGGATATATACTGGGTTTAATACTGGATATATACTGGGTTTAATACTGGATATATACTGGGTTTAATACTGGATATATACTGGGTTTAATACTGGATATACACTGGGTTTAATACTGGATATATACTGGGTTTAATACTGGATATATACTGGGTTTAATACTGGATATATACTGGGTTTAATACTGGATATATACTGGGTTTAATACTGGATATACACTGGGTTTAATACTGGATATACACTGGGTTTAATACTGGATATATACTGGGTTTAATACTGGATATATACTGGGTTTAATACTGGATATACACTGGGTTTAATACTGGATATATACTGGGTTTAATACTGGATATATACTGGGTTTAATACTGGATATATACTGGGTTTAATACTGGATATATACTGGGTTTAATACTGGATATATACTGGGTTTAATACTGGATATACACTGGGTTTAATACTGGATATATACTTGGTTTAATACTGGATATATACTGGGTTTAATACTGGATATATACTGGGTTTAATACTGGATAATACTGGATATATACTGGATATATACTGGATTTAATACTGGATATATACTGGATTTAATACTGGATATATACTGGGTTTAATACTGGATATATACTGGGTTTAATACTGGATATATACTGGGTTTTAATACTGGATATATACTGGGTTTAATACTGGATATATACTGGGTTTAATACTGGATATACACTGGGTTTAATACTGGATATATACTGGATTTAATACTGGATATATACTGGGTTTAATACTGGATATATACTGGATTTAATACTGGATATATACTGGGTTTAATACTGGATATATACTGGGTTTAATACTGGATATATACTGGGTTTAATACTGGATATACACTGGGTTTAATACTGGATATATACTGGGTTTAATACTGGATATATACTGGGTTTAATACTGGATATATACTGGGTTTAATACTGGATATACACTGGGTTTAATACTGGATATATACTGGGTTTAATACTGGATATATACTGGGTTTAATACTGGATATATACTGGGTTTAATACTGGATATACACTGGGTTTAATACTGGATATATACTGGGTTTAATACTGGATATATACTGGGTTTAATACTGGATATATACTGGGTTTAATACTGGATATATACTTGGTTTAATACTGGATATATACTGGGTTTAATACTGGATATATAATGGGTTTAATACTGGATATATACTGGATTTAATACTGGATATATACTGGATATATACTGGATATATACTGGATTTAATACTGGATATATACTGGATTTAATACTGGATATATACTGGGTTTAATACTGGATATATACTGGGTTTAATACTGGATATATACTGGGTTTAATACTGGATATATACTGGGTTTAATACTGGATATATACTGGGTTTAATACTGGATATACACTGGGTTTAATACTGGATATATACTGGATTTAATACTGGATATATACTGGGTTTAATACTGGATATATACTGGATTTAATACTGGATATATACTGGGTTTAATACTGGATATATACTGGGTTTAATACTGGATATATACTGGGTTTAATACTGGATATACACTGGGTTTAATACTGGATATATACTGGGTTTAATACTGGATATATACTGGGTTTAATACTGGATATATACTGGGTTTAATACTGGATATATACTGGGTTTAATACTGGATATACACTGGGTTTAATACTGGATATATACTGGGTTTAATACTGGATATATACTGGGTTTAATACTGGATATACACTGGGTTTAATACTGGATATATACTGGGTTTAATACTGGATATATACTGGGTTTAATACTGGATATATACTGGGTTTAATACTGGATATATACTGGGTTTAATACTGGATATATACTGGGTTTAATACTGGATATACACTGGGTTTAATACTGGATATATACTGGGTTTAATACTGGGTTTAATACTGGATATACACTTGGTTTAATACTGGATATATACTGGGTTTAATACTGGATATATACTGAACATATACCGGCTTCAACACCTGACATATACTGGGTTAAGTATTGTTACATTAGCACTGGCTGCTTGCTTTACTGGTGTGTTATGATATATATGATAATATGATATATATGATATACATGTACGTGTTGAACGCTGTGTGTTATGATATTATGATATATATGATATATATGTACGTGTTGAGCGCTGTGTGTTTAAGGTTCACAGCTTGAGACTGAAATAGTGAAACAGGAAGCTGGAAGCTCTGTTGTTTCCCACTTCTCTGTTTGTTGTTCTGCTTCACTTTCTACTTCACAGTGAAGCGTAGAGTTCAGAGTTACTTACACTTCACTTTCTACTTCACAGTGAAGCGTAGAGTTCAGAGTTACTTACACTTCACTTTCTGTCTGAGACGCAGCTCAACCTGCACTCACAGGAATCTGCTGATCAATGAGCAGGAACTACAATTCAATACCGCGTTATATTGCAACTCTGTGAGCGTGTGTGTCCTAAAGATGCCAGCAACATAAATACAGCTTAACATCCAGAACAAAGCCAGGGAGACGTACATGGTCCATCCTGCATCAGTCTGAATGTAGTCATGAACAACTAAATAAGAGTCTCAATCTCAGCTTCAACCCAGTAAGAATCAGAAATAACCCCAAAATGTATCTGGTATTAAATCCAGTTTTTATCTGCTATCAAACCAAGTATTAATAAAGTATTAAACCCATTATTAATATGGCTTTAAAGCCAGTATACACTCGGTAATAATCTGTAATTACACACAGTATTAATCTGGTTTTAAACCTAGTATACATCCAGTATTTCCACCCAGAATTAATTGGAAATAAACCACTGCTGGATTCATACTGGGTTCAAAACTGGATTTATTATGGGTTTGATGCTAGATGTATGCTGGTTTTAATACTAGTTTCAAACTGGTTTTTAGCATCTTTTATACTGGTTTAATACTGAATCCATACTGGACTTAATAACATATTCCCATGGAGTTTAATATACTTTGTACTGGTTTTAACTTTGAACATTGTTTCAAGAGTTATCTCTGAGTGTGTGTGACTGCCTCTGCTGCATTCCTCAGCTTGCTCCACCTGTCAGCCCCGCCACAATAAAACCCACGCAGCCTGCAACATCACCTTCAAAATAAGAGCCTTGCTACATCGGATTTATGATGTGACATCCCTTTCTCTGATCTTTGCATTAGTATTGATTTACAAAAACACACAACACACACACACACACACACACACACACCACACACACACACACGGAGAGCTGTTAGAGAGATTGATCAGATACATGCAGTAAAGCTCTGAGGGAGAGGAAAGGGAGGAGAGAGAGAGAGGATGATGCTGATGGGCGAGAGAGGGAGAGTAGAGGACGGGACGAAGACGGAAGCAGTTTCCTTCAGCCGGACTTTTATTTTGAAGGTCCGGGCCGGAAGTGTGTGTATGTGTGTGCGTGTGTTTGTTTGTGTGTGTGATTGAGACAGAATCAGTGTTTTTCTGACATGAGTTAGTCCGCGGCTCTCATGGACTTTCCGGGTGAGTCTTTTATGATTTTAAACTCTTTAAAAAGTAACTCCGACTTCCGGTGTTTTTAACAAGTGTCCGCGTGCAGGTGGCGAAACGCGCGAGAAGATGAGACGAGTGTCCGCGTGCAGAAACTCCCGTTAAAGAGCGATTTAAACATTAAAGCTGCAGGTAGTACCACCACCGTGTACTAATACTCAGTGGTGGGAAGTAACTGTAGTAAACTCACAAGCTACCCTGCAGTATACAAAGTATGTACCCAGTATTCATCTAGAAATACACCCAATACAAAACCATCAATAAACTATAGTACTGCATTAACCCCACTAAATATACAGTATTTAACCCAGTATACATTTATGTATTTTATTGACATAAACTAGTTTAGTATTGGATTTTTTTACTAGTTTTATTGCTGGATAATACTTTTATAGTTTTGCTTGTTGTAACAAAGTATTCCTACACTCTGGTACTTCTACTTTTACTCAAGTACAAGATGCACTACTTGTACTTGTAGTATTTTCACGGTGTAGTATGCAATACTTTTACTGCAGTAGAGGATGTGAATACTTCTCTCAAGCAGATCATGGCAGGATTCAGAAACATAAACGTGTGTGTGTGTGTGTGTGTGTGTGTGTGTGTGTGTGTGTGTGTGTGTGTGTGTGTGTGGTGTGTGTGTGTGTGTGTGTGTGTGTGTGTGTGTGTGTGTGTGTGTGTGTGTGTGTGTGTTGTGTGTGTGTGTGTGTGTGTGTTTTAACGGTCTGTGAGAGTGTGTGTGTGTGTTATTAACGGTCTGTGTGTGTGTGTCAGTTGCTCTGCTTTGTCCTGAGGTCAGAGGTCATCAGTGTGTCCTCTTTAGTCTGAAGAAAGGAATAATGATTATTCTCAGCAGAGCGTTACAGCTGCAATATGAACTCACATTTAAATGAGTGTAACAATTATTAATTTAACATAAAACTTCTCATATTCCCTGAATATATCATCATTATTTATGTTAATTCATTTTATTTTTAACGTATAAATTGAGTAGTTATTTGGGCTTATATATATTCCTGCATAATATGATTTATACATTATTTATATTAATTTAGATGTATTTATTAGTTAACTCACTCACTGTATATTCATATTTTGAACAGAGTACATGTATTCACAAAGTACATAATATCTCCTACGGATTAATAATTAAAACAATATGTGAATCGAGACGCGAGCAGAAAAATATTCACATCATTTAAAAGAGAATTCAGAGGAATGTGAGCGGAGGCAGAAACTGGTTTCATTATGAGAGACATTCTCTGTGTGTGTGTGTGTGTGTGTGGTGTGTGTGTGTGTGTGTGGGTGTGTGTGTGTGTGTGTGTGGTGTGTGTGTGTGTGTGTGTGTGTGTGTGTGTGTGTGTGTGTGTGTGTGTGTGTGTGTGTGTGTGTGTGTGTGTGTGTGTGTGTGTGTGTGTGTGTCACATTGTCATGACAGAACTAGCTACATTTCAAAAGCTTGTTTTTTGTTGCTAAGGTAAAATGCAAGCCATTTAAGAATGAAAATGTCCTTTATTACATTGAACCTGTTGTGGAAACATTTATTGATCAAATTGATATGAAACAAATGAGACCAACATCGCTGTGACACTGATCGGACTTTAACCCTAAACTTTCACAGTAAACCCGGAGTGACACATATGCACAATTAGAAATATGATTATGATCTGCTCAGTTTCATTTAGCTGATTCAATATATTGAGTTAATATATTCTTTATTCTTCAATTCAAAGAATGTTCAAACTAATTTAAACCAAAAAATCATCCTCATTAATTAAGTTATATATAAGAGTTATTTTACCATTAAAGCCCAATGGGACATATTTCAGATATGTGACACTAGGGGGGTTTCTTGTCAGAAATGTGTTCGAGGTCGTCCATTTAGTCTAAATATGTTCCCCTTAATTTTCCAAAAAGTAGAAATTGGTCCGGCTTGTGGTGCCTTCAGGTTCTAGTGGTGCCTTCAGGCTTTCTTCCAGGCTCTTATGGTGCCTTCAGGCTCCCATTCAGACCCTTGTGGTGCCTTCAGGCTCCCATTCAGTGTCTCGTGGTGCCTTCAGGCTCCCATTCAGTGTCTCGTGGTGCCTTCAGGCTCCCATTCAGGCTCTCGTAGTGACTTCAGTCTCTCGTGGTGCCTTCGGGCTCTCGTGGTGCCTTCAGGCTCTTGTGGTGACTTCAGGCTCTCGTGGTGCCTTCAGGCTCTCGTGGTGCCTTCAGGCTCTCGTGGTGCCTTCAGGGCGCTTGTGGTGCCTTTAGTCTCTCGTGGTGCCTTCAGGCTCTTGTGGTGACTTCAGGCTCTCGTGGTGCCTTCAGGCTCTCGTGGTGTCTTCAGTCTCTCGTGGTGCCTTCAGGGCGCTTGTGGTGCCTTTAGTCTCTCGTGGTGCCTTCAGGCTCTCGTGGTGCCTTTAGTCTTTCGTGGTGCCTTCAGGCTCTCGTGGTGTCTTCAGCCTCTCGTGGTGCCTTCAGGGCGCTTGTGGTGCCTTCAGGGCGCTTGTGGTGCCTTCAGGCTCTCGTGGTGTCTTCAGCCTCTCGTGGTGCCTTCAGGGCGTTGTGGTGCCTTCAGGGCCTTTGTGGTGCCTTCAGGCTCTCGTGGTGCCTTCAGGCTCTCGTGGTGTCTTCAGCCTCTCGTGGTGCCTTCAGGGCGCTTGTGGTGCCTTTAGTCTCTCGTGGTGCCTTCAGTCTCTCGTGGTGCCTTCAGTCTCTCGTGGTGCCTTCAGGCTCTACTTCAGTCTCTCGTGGTGCCTTCAGTCTCTCGTGGTGCCTTCAGGCTCTACTTCAGTCTCTCTTGGTGCCTTCGGGCTCTTCTGGTGCCTTCAGGCTCTCGTGGTGCCTTTAGTCTCTCGTGGTGCCTTCAGGCTCTCCTTCAGTCTCTCGTGGTGCCTTCAGGCTCTCCCTCAGGCTCTGGTGGATCTCTGCTCTCAGACAGACAGTTTGAGGTGAGGATTACCTGTGTTGTGTTTGCGTCGTCAGGTGTGTCTCGTTAATCCCCAGACATTCCTCACACTGCCATCACCATCGCAGCAGACAACCTGAACGCCTCATCACACGCACTCCTATTGGCTCGTAACTCCAACACATCGCACGTGATTGGCTGAGGGGCGGGACATCTCTCCAACATGTTTCAGTGACAGAAGCTACTGAAATAATTTAGTATTAAAACTACATGCAAACTACATGTGTGAGGAAAGGGATGTGTGGTGTAAGACATGACACCACACACACACACACACACACACACACACACACACACACACACACACACACACACACACACACACACACACACACACATTGATCGGCTGAAACTTATTTAGTGATTATGTATTAGGAGGAAGATGAGAAGTGTGTGTGTGCAGAGAGAGAGAGAGAGAGTGTGTGTGCAGAGAGAGAGAGAGAGAGAGAGAGTGTGTGTGCAGAGAGAGAGAGAGAGTGTGTGTGCAGAGAGAGAGAGAGAGAGAGAGAGAGAGTGTGTGTGCAGAGAGGAGAGGAGTGCAGTTAGAGAGATTGATCAGATACATGCAGTAAAGCTCTGAGGGGGAGAAAAGGGAGGAGAGAGAGAGAGGATGATGCTGATGGCGAGAGAGGGAGAGTAGAGGACGGGACGAAGACGGACGTTTGCAGCAGCTTCACCTGATTGGCTGAATCCTGTGTTGTGTGTGTGTGTGCGTGTGTGTGTCCTCTCCTCAGATGATGGGAACAGCTGTGTCGAGGTACCGTCTCTCTCTCTCTCCCTATGTGTGTGTGTGTGTGTGTGTGTTGTGTGTGTGTGTGTGTGTCATGTGACTTCCTGTAGCATGTTAACTTTGAGGGAAAAAGGAGATGATTCCCGCCGGTTTCTTTATTTATTTTCCATCTTCATCGCTTCCTCTTCTTCGTTTTATTTCCGTGTGGTGTGTGTGTGTGTGTGTGTGTGTGTGTGTGTGTGTGTGTGTGTGTGTGTGTGTGTGTGTGTGTGTGTGTGTGTGTGTGTGTGTGTGTGTGTGTGTGTGTGTGTGTGTGTGTGTGTGTGTGTCTGTGCAGCGCTGCAGCTGAACTTGATCCAGCACTTTCCAAAAAAACAGAAAGAGATGCTGCTGCATGCTGTGTTCACAGTCCTCCGTTACAGTGGGAGATCTGAGCGCTTTGGTCTTCATGTGGTTTAATGCATCGTCTCTTAGTGTCCGTGTGGAAGCTGTTGTGTTTAATATTAGCGCATTTTAAAGCCCTTTTTTAAACATTTAAACACAATATGAAGTGTCTTTAGCTGCTGTTTATAATGCAAAACTCTCCTATAACGTCTTCTTAGAATATTACATTTTGAGCTGCAACGAGTTCATTTGGAGATTTGAAATTTGCTGCTTTTAAACAGGTTTAAGTGAATATCTTTTGACTTTTAAACATCACCTTGGGTTCTGAGAGACACTGGGATGGACCATTTTCAAATATCACATTTACAGCTTCAATATTTACACGTGATTGTCGAACAGATTTAGTTTGGAGGTAAATCTGTGTGTCATGTGTGTGGAAGTTGATGTTATGGCTCCTCAGTATTTGGCCCAGGGGCTTCATATTTAAATTTGAAAAAAGCAGTGGCCCCAGGACTGACCCTTGGGGGACACCAGCGGTACATTTCCTGTCATAATACTGTCTTCCTGAGAGGTACGATGGAAAAGGTCCAGAGCCGTGTCTGTGGTTCACCTCCTGGAGTCTAGTTAACAACAACGTGTGCACTTCCTATGTGCTGGAGACCCTGCTTTACATTTCTATCATCACACTTAAGGGTTCACAGTAGGATTCTATGAGCTGGTAACTAGACTATGTAGCAGGAGGGAACCGGAGCTAACCCGGAGAAAACCTGGAGCTAACCCAGAGAAAACCTGGAGCTAACCCGGAGAAAACCTGGAGCTAACCCAGAGAAAAACCCGGAGCTAACCCAGAGAAAACCTGGAGCTAACCCAGAGAAAACCTGGAGCTAACCCAGAGAAAACCTGGAGCTAACCCAGAGAAAACCTGAAGCTAACCCGGAGAAAACCTGAAGCTAACCCAGAGAAAACCTGAAGCTAACCCAGAGAAACCTGGAGCTAACCCGGAGAAACCTGGAGCTAACCCAGAGAAAACTGGAGCTAACCCAGAGAAAACCTGGAGCTATCCCGGAGAAAACCTGGAGCTAACCCGGAGAAAACCTGAAGCTAACCCAGAGAAAACCTGAAGCTAACCCAGAGAAAACCTGAAGCTAACCCGGAGAAACCTGAAGCTAACCCAGAGAAAACCTGAAGCTAACCCAGAGAAAACCTGGAGCTAACCCGGAGAAAACCTGAAGCTAACCCAGAGAAAACCTGAAGCTAACCAGAGAAAACCTGGAGCTAACCCGGAGAAAACTGGAGCTAACCCAGAGAAAACCTGAAGCTAACCCAGAGAAAACCTGGAGCTAACCCAGAGAAAACCTGGGCTAACCCGGAGAAAACCTGGAGCTAACCCGGAGAAAACCTGGAGCTAACCCAGAGAAAACCTGGAGCTAACCCAGAGAAAACCTGGAGCTAACCAGAGAAAACCTGGAGCTATCCCGGAGAAAACCTGGAGCTAACCGGAGAAAACCTGAAGCTAACCCAGAGAAAACCTGAAGCTAACCCAGAGAAAACCTGAAGCTAACCCGGAGAAAACCTGAAGCTAACCCAGAGAAAACCTGAAGCTAACCCAGAGAAACCTGGAGCTAACCCGGAGAAAACCTGAAGCTAACCCAGAGAAAACCTGAAGCTAACCCAGAGAAAACCTGGAGCTAACCCGGAGAAAACCTGGAGCTAACCCAGATAAAACCTGAAGCTAACCCAGAAAACCTGGAGCTAACCCAGAGAAAACCTGGAGCTAACCCGGAGAAAACCTGGAGCTAACCCGGAGAAAACCTGGAGCTAACCCAGAGAAAACCTGGAGCTAACCCAGAGAAAACCTGGAGCTAACCCAGAGAAAACCTGAAGCTAACCCAGAGAAAACCTGAAGCTAACCCAGAGAAAACCTGGAGAAAAACGTGAGAAAAACATGGAGATAACCCGGAGAAACCCTGGTGTGCTTTCAGGCAGTCTCTCCTCACCTGTAGCAGAACGGACCGGGATCTGAGTCAGCTGCTGGAGCCACGCTCTTCTCTTTCACCAGGTGGTTCTTTCTGGATCAGCAGACCTTTCTCCTCTGAGCTCATGGACTCGTGGTCCACTGAAGAGCCCTCAGAGTGGCTGAGGCTGGATTCGCTCGTTGGAGGCGTTGTTCTTCCTCTTCGAGGCTTACGTCTCCGCCGTCAGAACATCGCTCTCACACCTCAGGT
>JAAOOA010002742.1:17500-22500 GCA_012861695.1 Trematomus loennbergii | reverse complement strand
GACTCTGTTTTAAGATATAATTAAGCGTTTTCTTCACTTTTTTTTGCTTTCCACGGGTGGGGACGCCTGGCAGGCCGCCTATGAGCACCCAAATTCGGCCTGGATCATCCAGGATTTGTGGGCAAAGCTCCATAAACTGACTAAATCACCCAGAGAGGTCCCCTTTCTAGCCCAAATATATATAATACAAATACATTTAAATAGTAAAAGGTGCACTTGTGCTCTGCATTACCGGGAATTTTATTTTCATAGCCCCATGATAGTGATTAAAAATCATTTTCATGGGAAAAAGTGTTAAAACGCCTGATTAAATGATATGCAGGACCCCAGTGAGCTCCAGACTATGTGCATTGTGTTGGGGAACCATATAAATGATAGAATACATGCATTTAAATGCAAAAATAATGATTTAAAATCATTTTAGGGGGACAATTGTGGAGAGGAGCCTGAAAAAGACTCTGCAGCACCCCGGATAACTACCACTTCATCTGGTTTAAATGTGGTGGTGATAGTGGCATTGACTAGTACCCAGTACTGGGAGAGAACCAGGTTACAGCACATGTCTTTTCGACCCAGGAAAGAGTGCTCGAAACGTGGCAGAAGCATAGTCACACTGTGGGGTAACATGTTTCAAATGACAGCACACTGCTGCTTGTTGGCAGGCTGACTCACTTCACTGTCTCTCACACACACCCAGGGGGGAGAAAGAGGACACATTGACCCAGGAAAGAAGCCTCAAAACACAGGTAAAACTGTGTTAAAGTGTGGGGGAACATGTTTCAAATGACAGCACACTGCTGCTTGTTGGCAGGCTGACTCACTTCACTGTCTCACACACACCCAGGGGGGGAAAGAGGACACATTGACCCAGGAAAGAGTGCTCGAAAGCTGGCCAACATAGTCACAGTGTGAGGAACATGTTTCAAATGACAGCACACTGCTGCTTGTTGGCAGGCTGACTCACTTCACTTGTCTCACACACACCCAGGGGGGGAGAAAGAGGACACATTTACCCAGGAAAGAGTGCTCGAAAGCTGGCTACAGCAGAGTCACAGTGTGGAGGAACATGTTTCAAATGACAGCACACTGCTGCTTGTTGGCAGGCTGACTCACTTCACTGGTCTCACACACACACCCAGGGGGGAGAAAGAGGACACATTGACCCAGGAAAGAAGCCTCAAAACACAGGTAAAACTGTGTTAAACTGTGGGGGAATATGTTTCAAATGACAGCACACTGCTGCTTGTTGGCAGGCTGACTCACTTCACTGGTCTCTCACACACACCCAGGGGGGAGAAAGAGGACACATTGACCCAGGAAAGAAGCCTCAAAACACAGGTAAAACTGTGTTAAAGTGTGGAGGAACATGTTTCAAATGACAGCACACTGCTGCTTGTTGGCAGGCTGACTCACTTCACTTGTCTCACACACACCCAGGGGGGGGAGAAAGAGGACACATTTACCCAGGAAAGAGTGCTCGAAAGCTGGCTACAGCAGAGTCACAGTGTGGAGGAACATGTTTCAAATGACAGCACACTGCTGCTTGTTGGCAGGCTGACTCACTTCACTGGTCTCACACACACACCCAGGGGGGAGAAAGAGGACACATTGACCCAGGAAAGAAGCCTCAAAACACAGGTAAAACTGTGTTAAACTGTGGGGAATATGTTTCAAATGACAGCACACTGCTGCTTGTTGGCAGGCTGACTCACTTCACTTGTCTCACACACACCCAGGGGGGGGAAAGAGGACACATTTACCCAGGAAAGAGTGCTCGAAAGCTGGCTACAGCATAGTCACAGTGTGGAGGAACATGTTTCAAATGACAGCACACTGCTGCTTGTTGGCAGGCTGACTCACTTCACTTGTCTCACACACACCCAGGGGGGGGAGAAAGAGGACACATTTACCCAGGAAAGAGTGCTCGAAAGCTGGCTACAGCAGAGTCACAGTGTGGAGGAACATGTTTCAAATGACAGCACACTGCTGCTTGTTGGCAGGCTGACTCACTTCACTGGTCTCACACACACACCCAGGGGGGAGAAAGAGGACACATTGACCCAGGAAAGAAGCCTCAAAACACAGGTAAAACTGTGTTAAACTGTGGGGGAATATGTTTCAAATGACAGCACACTGCTGCTTGTTGGCAGGCTGACTCACTTCACTGGTCTCTCACACACACCCAGGGGGGAGAAAGAGGACACATTGACCCAGGAAAGAAGCCTCAAAACACAGGTAAAACTGTGTTAAAGTGTGGGGGAACATGTTTCAAATGACAGCACACTGCTGCTTGTTGGCAGGCTGACTCACTTCACTTGTCTCACACACACCCAGGGGGGGGAGAAAGAGGACACATTGACCCAGGAAAGAGTGCTCGAAAGCTGGCCACAGCATAGTCACAGTGTGGAGGAACATGTTTCAAATGACAGCACACTGCTGCTTGTTGGCAGGCTGACTCACTTCACTTGTCTCACACACACCCAGGGGGGGGAGAAAGAGGACACATTTACCCAGGAAAGAGTGCTCGAAAGCTGGCTACAGCAGAGTCACAGTGTGGAGGAACATGTTTCAAATGACAGCACACTGCTGCTTGTTGGCAGGCTGACTCACTTCACTGGTCTCACACACACACCCAGGGGGGAGAAAGAGGACACATTGACCCAGGAAAGAGTGCTCGAAAGCTGGCTACAGCAGAGTCACAGTGTGGAGGAACATGTTTCAAATGACAGCACACTGCTGCTTGTTGGCAGGCTGACTCACTTCACTTGTCTCACACACACCCAGGGGGGGGAGAAAGAGGACACATTTACCCAGGAAAGAGTGCTCGAAAGCTGGCTACAGCAGAGTCACAGTGTGGAGGAACATGTTTCAAATGACAGCACACTGCTGCTTGTTGGCAGGCTGACTCACTTCACTGGTCTCACACACACACCCAGGGGGGAGAAAGAGGACACATTGACCCAGGAAAGAAGCCTCAAAACACAGGTAAAACTGTGTTAAACTGTGGGGGAATATGTTTCAAATGACAGCACACTGCTGCTTGTTGGCAGGCTGACTCACTTCACTGGTCTCTCACACACACCCAGGGGGGAGAAAGAGGACACATTGACCCAGGAAAGAAGCCTCAAAACACAGGTAAAACTGTGTTAAAGTGTGGAGGAACATGTTTCAAATGACAGCACACTGCTGCTTGTTGGCAGGCTGACTCACTTCACTTGTCTCACACACACCCAGGGGGGGGAGAAAGAGGACACATTTACCCAGGAAAGAGTGCTCGAAAGCTGGCTACAGCAGAGTCACAGTGTGGAGGAACATGTTTCAAATGACAGCACACTGCTGCTTGTTGGCAGGCTGACTCACTTCACTGGTCTCACACACACACACCCAGGGGGGAGAAAGAGGACACATTGACCCAGGAAAGAAGCCTCAAAACACAGGTAAAACTGTGTTAAACTGTGGGGGAATATGTTTCAAATGACAGCACACTGCTGCTTGTTGGCAGGCTGACTCACTTCACTGGTCTCTCACACACACCCAGGGGGGAGGGAGAGGACACATTGACCCAGGAAAGAAGCCTCAAAACACAGGTAAAACTGTGTTAAAGTGTGGGGGAACATGTTTCAAATGACAGCACACTGCTGCTTGTTGGCAGGCTGACTCACTTCACTTGTCTCACACACACCCAGGGGGGGGAGAAAGAGGACACATTTACCCAGGAAAGAGTGCTCGAAAGCTGGCTACAGCAGAGTCACAGTGTGGAGGAACATGTTTCAAATGACAGCACACTGCTGCTTGTTGGCAGGCTGACTCACTTCACTGGTCTCTCACACACACCCAGGGGGGAGAAAGAGGACACATTGACCCAGGAAAGAAGCCTCAAAACACAGGTAAAACTGTGTTAAAGTGTGGGGGAACATGTTTCAAATGACAGCACACTGCTGCTTGTTGGCAGGCTGACTCACTTCACTTGTCTCACACACACCCAGGGGGGGGAGAAAGAGGACACATTTACCCAGGAAAGAGTGCTCGAAAGCTGGCTACAGCAGAGTCACAGTGTGGAGGAACATGTTTCAAATGACAGCACACTGCTGCTTGTTGGCAGGCTGACTCACTTCACTGGTCTCACACACACACCCAGGGGGGAGAAAGAGGACACATTGACCCAGGAAAGAAGCCTCAAAACACAGGTAAAACTGTGTTAAACTGTGGGGGAATATGTTTCAAATGACAGCACACTGCTGCTTGTTGGCAGGCTGACTCACTTCACTGGTCTCTCACACACACCCAGGGGGGAGAAAGAGGACACATTGACCCAGGAAAGAAGCCTCAAAACACAGGTAAAACTGTGTTAAAGTGTGGGGGAACATGTTTCAAATGACAGCACACTGCTGCTTGTTGGCAGGCTGACTCACTTCACTTGTCTCACACACACACCCAGGGGGGGGAGAAAGAGGACACATTTACCCAGGAAAGAGTGCTCGAAAGCTGGCTACAGCAGAGTCACAGTGTGGAGGAACATGTTTCAAATGACAGCACACTGCTGCTTGTTGGCAGGCTGACTCACTTCACTGGTCTCACACACACACCCAGGGGGGAGAAAGAGGACACATTGACCCAGGAAAGAAGCCTCAAAACACAGGTAAAACTGTGTTAAACTGTGGGGGAATATGTTTCAAATGACAGCACACTGCTGCTTGTTGGCAGGCTGACTCACTTCACTGGTCTCACACACACACCCAGGGGGGAGAAAGAGGACACATTGACCCAGGAAAGAAGCCTCAAAACACAGGTAAAACTGTGTTAAACTGTGGGGGAATATGTTTCAAATGACAGCACACTGCTGCTTGTTGGCAGGCTGACTCACTTCACTGGTCTCTCACACACACCCAGGGGGGAGAAAGAGGACACATTGACCCAGGAAAGAAGCCTCAAAACACAGGTAAAACTGTGTTAAAGTGTGGGGGAACATGTTTCAAATGACAGCACACTGCTGCTTGTTG
>JAAOOA010002742.1:0-7500 GCA_012861695.1 Trematomus loennbergii | reverse complement strand
GGGTAGAGTCACCGGGAAAGTGCCCTCGCATTCCTCCAGGGCTCAAAATGTCACCCTTAAACTATTTGGAGAACCGGGAAAATGTAAAAAATAAGGCCCAAAATAGTGCCTCATAATCGGGTAGAGTCACCTGCAAAAGTGCCCTCGCATTCCTCCAAGTGTTGGGAGAACCAGGCTGGGGGGTCTTGAGGCACAAAATGAGGCCCACTCAGAGTGCTTGGTGAGCGGATACATTCTTCCATGATTTCCAACAGCCGTATTTTTTCTGAGTCCACCCAAAAACTGGGTTTCTGATTTCGTGCGGAAGGTAGTCTGAAAAACATGGATGAATCTTTTTGACAGAGAAGTGGAAATGAAGCCCAGGGACTTTTTCCCCTTCTCCGTTGTACCAACCATCGGAGAAGGGGAAAAATCGGGCCGAAGCGCCAAACACCTGGCCACTACTCCCGTTGGCACTTAGAAAAAATTTCACAATTTTTCAAAACTTCATTTTTGATTATTTTAAGATATAATTAAGCGTTTTCTTCACTTTTTTTTTTGCTCCACGGGTGGGGGCGCCTGGCAGGCCGCCTATGAGCACCCAAATTCGGCCTGGATCATCCAGGATTTGTGGGAAAAAATCCATAAACTGACTAAATCACCCAGAGAGGTCCCCTACCTAGCCCAAATATATATAATACAAATACATTTAAATAGTAAAAGGTGCACTTGTGCTCTGCATTACCCGGAATTTTATTTTCATAGCCCCATGATAGTGATTAAAAATCATTTTCATGGGAAAAAGTGTTAAAACGCCTGATTCAATTATATGCAGGACCCCAGTGAGCTCCAGACTATGTGCATTGTGTTGGGGAACCATATAAATGATAGAATAAATGCATTCAAATGCAAAAATAATGATTTAAAATCATTTTAGGGGGACAATTGTGGAGAGGAGCCTTAAAAATGACTCTGTTTTAAGATATAATTAAGCGTTTTCTTCACTTTTTTTTGCTTTCCACGGGTGGGGACGCCTGGCAGGCCGCCTATGAGCACCCAAATTCGGCCTGGATCATCCAGGATTTGTGGGCAAAGCTCCATAAACTGACTAAATCACCCAGAGAGGTCCCCTTTCTAGCCCAAATATATATAATACAAATACATTTAAATAGTAAAAGGTGCACTTGTGCTCTGCATTACCGGGAATTTTATTTTCATAGCCCCATGATAGTGATTAAAAATCATTTTCATGGGAAAAAGTGTTAAAACGCCTGATTAAATGATATGCAGGACCCCAGTGAGCTCCAGACTATGTGCATTGTGTTGGGGAACCATATAAATGATAGAATACATGCATTTAAATGCAAAAATAATGATTTAAAATCATTTTAGGGGGACAATTGTGGAGAGGAGCCTGAAAAAGACTCTGCAGCACCCCGGATAACTACCACTTCATCTGGTTTAAATGTGGTGGTGATAGTGGCATTGACTAGTACCCAGTACTGGGAGAGAACCAGGTTACAGCACATGTCTTTTCGACCCAGGAAAGAGTGCTCGAAACGTGGCAGAAGCATAGTCACACTGTGGGGTAACATGTTTCAAATGACAGCACACTGCTGCTTGTTGGCAGGCTGACTCACTTCACGTGTCTCTCACACACACCCAGGGGGGAGAAAGAGGACACATTGACCCAGGAAAGAAGCCTCAAAACACAGGTAAAACTGTGTTAAAGTGTGGGGGAACATGTTTCAAATGACAGCACACTGCTGCTTGTTGGCAGGCTGACTCACTTCACTTGTCTCACACACACCCAGGGGGGGGAGAAAGAGGACACATTGACCCAGGAAAGAGTGCTCGAAACACAGGTAAACAGTGTGGAGGAACATGTTTCAAATGACAGCACACTGCTGCTTGTTGGCAGGCTGACTCACTTCACTTGTCTCACACACACCCAGGGGGGGGAGAAAGAGGACACATTTACCCAGGAAAGAGTGCTCGAAACTGGCTAACTGAGTCACAGTGTGGAGGAACATGTTTCAAATGACAGCACACTGCTGCTTGTTGGCAGGCTGACTCACTTCACTGGTCTCACACACACCCAGGGGGGAGAAAGAGGACACATTGACCCAGGAAAGAGTGCTCGAAAGCTGGCTACAGCAGAGTCACAGTGTGGAGGAACATGTTTCAAATGACAGCACACTGCTGCTTGTTGGCAGGCTGACTCACTTCACTGTCTCACACACACCCAGGGGGGAGAAAGAGGACACATTTACCCAGGAAAGAGTGCTCGAAAGCTGGCTAAGCAGAGTCACAGTGGGAGGAACATGTTTCAAATGACAGCACACTGCTGCTTGTTGGCAGGCTGACTCACTTCACTGGTCTCACACACACACCCAGGGGGGAGAAAGAGGACACATTGACCCAGGAAAGAAGCCTCAAAACACAGGTAAAACTGTGTTAAACTGTGGGGGAATATGTTTCAAATGACAGCACACTGCTGCTTGTTGGCAGGCTGACTCACTTCACTGGTCTCACACACACCCAGGGGGGAGAAAGAGGACACATTGACCCAGGAAAGAAGCCTCAAAACACAGGTAAAACTGTGTTAAAGTGTGGAGGAACATGTTTCAAATGACAGCACACTGCTGCTTGTTGGCAGGCTGACTCACTTCACTTGTCTCACACACACACCCAGGGGGGAGAAAGAGGACACATTACCCAGGAAAGAGTGCTCGAAAGCAGGCTAACAGAGTCACAGTGTGGAGGAACATGTTTCAAATGACAGCACACTGCTGCTTGTTGGCAGGCTGACTCACTTCACTGGTCTCACACACACCCAGGGGGGAGAAAGAGGACACATTGACCCAGGAAAGAAGCCTCAAAAACACAGGTACTGTGTAAAGTGGGGGAACATGTTTCAAATGACAGCACACTGCTGCTTGTTGGCAGGCTGACTCACTTCACTGGTCTCTCACACACACCCAGGGGGGAGAAAGAGGACACATTGACCCAGGAAAGAAGCCTCAAAACACAGGTAAAACTGTGTTAAAGTGTGGGGGAACATGTTTCAAATGACAGCACACTGCTGCTTGTTGGCAGGCTGACTCACTTCACTTGTCTCACACACACCCAGGGGGGGGAGAAAGAGGACACATTACCCAGGAAAGAGTGCTCGAAAGCTGGCTACAGCAGAGTCACAGTGTGGAGGAACATGTTTCAAATGACAGCACACTGCTGCTTGTTGGCAGGCTGACTCACTTCACTGGTCTCTCACACACACCCAGGGGGGAGAAAGAGGACACATTGACCCAGGAAAGAAGCCTCAAAACACAGGTAAAACTGTGTTAAAGTGTGGGGGAACATGTTTCAAATGACAGCACACTGCTGCTTGTTGGCAGGCTGACTCACTTCACTTGTCTCACACACACCCAGGGGGGGGAGAAAGAGGACACATTACCCAGGAAAAGTGCTCGAAAGCTGGCTACAGCAGAGTCACAGTGTGGAGGAACATGTTTCAAATGACAGCACACTGCTGCTTGTTGGCAGGCTGACTCACTTCACTGGTCTCACACACACACCCAGGGGGGAGAAAGAGGACACATTGACCCAGGAAAGAAGCCTCAAAACACAGGTAAAACTGTGTTAAACTGTGGGGGAATATGTTTCAAATGACAGCACACTGCTGCTTGTTGGCAGGCTGACTCACTTCACTGGTCTCTCACACACACCCAGGGGGGAGAAAGAGGACACATTGACCCAGGAAAGAAGCCTCAAAACACAGGTAAAACTGTGTTAAAGTGTGGGGAACATGTTTCAAATGACAGCACACTGCTGCTTGTTGGCAGGCTGACTCACTTCACTTGTCTCACACACACCCAGGGGGGGAGAAAGAGGACACATTGACCCAGGAAAGAGTGCTCGAAAGCTGGCACAGCAGTCACAGTGTGGAGGAACATGTTTCAAATGACAGCACACTGCTGCTTGTTGGCAGGCTGACTCACTTCACTGGTCTCACACACACACCCAGGGGGGAGAAAGAGGACACATTACCCAGGAAAGAGCTCAAAAACAGGTAAAACAGAGTAACAGTGTGGGGAACATGTTTCAAATGACAGCACACTGCTGCTTGTTGGCAGGCTGACTCACTTCACTGGTCTCACACACACCCAGGGGGGAGAAAGAGGACACATTGACCCAGGAAAGAGTGCTCGAAAGCTGGCTACAGCAGAGTCACAGTGTGGAGGAACATGTTTCAAATGACAGCACACTGCTGCTTGTTGGCAGGCTGACTCACTTCACTTGTCTCACACACACCCAGGGGGGGGAGAAAGAGGACACATTTACCCAGGAAAGAGTGCTCGAAAGCTGGCTAAGCAGAGTCACAGTGTGGAGGAACATGTTTCAAATGACAGCACACTGCTGCTTGTTGGCAGGCTGACTCACTTCACTGGTCTCACACACACCCAGGGGGGAGAAAGAGGACACATTGACCCAGGAAAGAAGCCTCAAAACACAGGTAAAACTGTGTTAACTGTGGGGGAACATGTTTCAAATGACAGCACACTGCTGCTTGTTGGCAGGCTGACTCACTTCACTGGTCTCACACACACACCCAGGGGGGAGAAAGAGGACACATTGACCCAGGAAAGAAGCCTCAAAACACAGGTAAAACTGTGTTAAACTGTGGAGGAACATGTTTCAAATGACAGCACACTGCTGCTTGTTGGCAGGCTGACTCACTTCACTGTCTCACACACACCCAGGGGGGAGAAAGAGGACACATTACCCAGGAAAGAGCTCAAAACAGGTAAAACTGTGTCAAGTGTGGGGAACATGTTTCAAATGACAGCACACTGCTGCTTGTTGGCAGGCTGACTCACTTCACTGGTCTCACACACACCCAGGGGGGAGAAAGAGGACACATTGACCCAGGAAAGAAGCCTCAAAAACAGGTAAAACTGTGTTAAACTGTGGGGAATATGTTTCAAATGACAGCACACTGCTGCTTGTTGGCAGGCTGACTCACTTCACTGGTCTCACACACACACCCAGGGGGGAGAAAGAGGACACATTGACCCAGGAAAGAAGCCTCAAAACACAGGTAAAACTGTGTTAAAGTGTGGGGGAACATGTTTCAAATGACAGCACACTGCTGCTTGTTGGCAGGCTGACTCACTTCACTTGTCTCACACACACACCCAGGGGGGGAGAAAGAGGACACATTACCCAGGAAAGAGTGCTCGAAAGCTGGTAACAGAGTCACAGTGTGGAGGAACATGTTTCAAATGACAGCACACTGCTGCTTGTTGGCAGGCTGACTCACTTCACTGGTCTCTCACACACACCCAGGGGGGAGAAAGAGGACACATTGACCCAGGAAAGAAGCCTCAAAACACAGGTAAAACTGTGTTAAAGTGTGGGGGAACATGTTTCAAATGACAGCACACTGCTGCTTGTTGGCAGGCTGACTCACTTCACTGTCTCACACACACCCAGGGGGGGAGAAAGAGGACACATTACCCAGGAAAGAGTGCTCGAAAGCTGGCTACAGCAGAGTCACAGTGTGGAGGAACATGTTTCAAATGACAGCACACTGCTGCTTGTTGGCAGGCTGACTCACTTCACTGGTCTCACACACACCCAGGGGGGAGAAAGAGGACACATTGACCCAGGAAAGAAGCCTCAAAACACAGGTAAAACTGTGTTAAACTGTGGGGGAATATGTTTCAAATGACAGCACACTGCTGCTTGTTGGCAGGCTGACTCACTTCACTGGTCTCTCACACACACCCAGGGGGGAGAAAGAGGACACATTGACCCAGGAAAGAAGCCTCAAAACACAGGTAAAACTGTGTTAAAGTGTGGGGGAACATGTTTCAAATGACAGCACACTGCTGCTTGTTGGCAGGCTGACTCACTTCACTGTCTCACACACACACCCAGGGGGGAGAAAGAGGACACATTGACCCAGGAAAGAAGCTCAAAACACAGGTAAAACTGTGTTAAAGTGTGGGGAACATGTTTCAAATGACAGCACACTGCTGCTTGTTGGCAGGCTGACTCACTTCACTGGTCTCACACACACCCAGGGGGGAGAAAGAGGACACATTGACCCAGGAAAGAAGCCTCAAAAACAGGTAACTGTGTTAACTGTGGGGAACATGTTTCAAATGACAGCACACTGCTGCTTGTTGGCAGGCTGACTCACTTCACTGGTCTCTCACACACACCCAGGGGGGAGAAAGAGGACACATTGACCCAGGAAAGAAGCCTCAAAACACAGGTAAAACTGTGTTAAACTGTGGGGGAATATGTTTCAAATGACAGCACACTGCTGCTTGTTGGCAGGCTGACTCACTTCACTGGTCTCACACACACCCAGGGGGGAGAAAGAGGACACATTGACCCAGGAAAGAAGCCTCAAGGTAAAACTGTGTTAAAGTGTGGGGGAACATGTTTCAAATGACAGCACACTGCTGCTTGTTGGCAGGCTGACTCACTTCACTGTCTCTCACACACACCCAGGGGGGAGAAAGAGGACACATTGACCCAGGAAAGAAGCCTCAAAACACAGGTAAAACTGTGTTAAACTGTGGGGGAACATGTTTTAATGCAGTTACTATGTGTCCCCACAGGGGGGGGCGCATCAGTGCAGAGAGAAGCCTGAAAATGACTCTCCAGCACCTCGGAGAGCTCCATTGTGAAATCTTGCTACTAATCCATAACTTTTGATAACAAGCTCTGTTCGGTTCAGGCTTTTGTTGTACCCCCCCATTTCCACGTACCCCGCATCCAACGGTACTATCGCCGAGTCTCTAGGACCTCGGGGAGCGGAGTTACGGCAGAGGGTCAGATTCTGAAAATACGATTTGAGAAAACAGGGCTCTGATCGGGGCTAAAGTCTTGTTAGAAACTGCTGAATCTGTTTGAATCAATGAGGAGAGGAGAGGAGAGGAGCATTCCCCCGAAAAAGTGCAGAGAGAAGGCTGGAAATGACTCTCCAGGACCCCGGAGAGAGCGCCCAGGCGCTGAAGCGGGGGAGAAAGGCTCACAGCACGGCCTGGGACCTTCAGCAGGCCCACCCCCCCCAGCTGCTGGGCATCGACATGGAGGTGGGCAGTCCGCCTTTCAGCACCCAAACTGGGACAACCTACAACCCCTCTCTGACACCCAGCTATAGGAAGCCAATATCCCTCCAAACTCTTTGCTTACGGCCATACCACCCTGAGCACGCCCGATCTCGTCCGATCTCGGAAGCCAAGCAGGGTCGGGCCGGGTCAGTACTTGGATGGGAGACCGCCTGGGAATACCCGGTGCTGTAAGCTTTTTTTAAATCCAGGAGAGACCAGGGGGAAATCACCTCTCTGCCCGCTCACAGAGCACCGAAAGACGGACTAAAGACCTCCAGGATGACTCCCTAACAGTGGGACTCTGTGCATTTCACAGCTCCAGCAGAGACCAGGGGGAAATCACCTCTCTCTGCCCGCTCACAGAGCACCGAAAGACGGACTAAAGACCTCC
>JAAOOA010002741.1:25000-32500 GCA_012861695.1 Trematomus loennbergii | reverse complement strand
TTTAGCCCCGATCAGAGCCCTGTTTTCTCAAATCGTATTTTCAGAATCTGACCCTCTGCCGTAACTCCGCTCCCCGAGGTCCTAGAGACTCGGCGATAGTACCGTTGGATGCGGGGTACGTGGAAATGGGGGGGTACAACAAAAGCCTGAACCGAACAGAGCTTGTTATCAAAAGTTATGGATTAGTAGCAAGATTTCACAATGGAGCTCTCCGAGGTGCTGGAGAGTCATTTTCAGGCTTCTCTCTGCACTGATGCGCCCCCCCCTGTGGGGACACATAGTAACTGCATTAAAACATGTTCCCCCACAGTTTAACACAGTTTTACCTGTGTTTTGAGGCTTCTTTCCTGGGTCAATGTGTCCTCTTTCTCCCCCCTGGGTGTGTGTGGAGACAGTGAAGTGAGTCAGCCTGCCAACAAGCAGCAGTGTGCTGTCATTTGAAACATGTTCCCCCACACTTTAACACAGTTTTACCTGTGTTTTGAGGCTTCTTTCCTGGGTCAATGTGTCCTCTTTCCCCCCCTGGGTGTGTGTGAGAGACCAGTGAAGTGAGTCAGCCTGCCAACAAGCAGCAGTGTGCTGTCATTTGAAACATGTTCCCCCACAGTTTAACACAGTTTTACCTGTGTTTTGAGGCTTCTTTCCTGGGTCAATGTGTCCTCTTTCTCCCCCCTGGGTGTGTGTGTGAGACCAGTGAAGTGAGTCAGCCTGCCAACAAGCAGCAGTGTGCTGTCATTTGAAACATGTTCCCCACATTTAACACAGTTTTACCTGTGTTTTGAGGCTTCTTTCCTGGGTCAATGTGTCCTCTTTCTCCCCCCTGGGTGTGTGTGTGAGACAGTGAAGTGAGTCAGCCTGCCAACAAGCAGCAGTGTGCTGTCATTTGAAACATGTTCCCACACTTTACTTTTACCTGTGTTTTGAGGCTTCTTTCCTGGGTCAATGTGTCCTCTTTCTCCCCCCTGGGTGTGTGTGTGAGACCAGTGAAGTGAGTCAGCCTGCCAACAAGCAGCAGTGTGCTGTCATTTGAAACATGTTCCCCCACACTTTAACACAGTTTTACCTGTGTTTTGAGGCTTCTTTCCTGGGTCAATGTGTCCTCTTTCTCCCCCCTGGGTGTGTGAGAGACAGTGAAGTGAGTCAGCCTGCCAACAAGCAGCAGTGTGCTGTCATTTGAAACATGTTCCCCCACAGTTTAACACAGTTTTACCTGTGTTTTGAGGCTTCTTTCCTGGGTCAATGTGTCCTCTTTCTCCCCCCTGGGTGTGTGTGAGACCAGTGAAGTGAGTCAGCCTGCCAACAAGCAGCAGTGTGCTGTCATTTGAAACATTCCCCCACACACACAGTTTTACCTGTGTTTTGAGGCTTCTTTCCTGGGTCAATGTGTCCTCTTTCTCCCCCCTGGGTGTGTGTGAGACCAGTGAAGTGAGTCAGCCTGCCAACAAGCAGCAGTGTGCTGTCATTTGAAACATGTTCCCCACACTTTAACACAGTTTTACCTGTGTTTTGAGGCTTCTTTCCTGGGTCAATGTGTCCTCTTTCTCCCCCCTGGGTGTGTGTGAGACAGTGAAGTGAGTCAGCCTGCCAACAAGCAGCAGTGTGCTGTCATTTGAAACATGTTCCCCACACTTTAACACAGTTTTACCTGTGTTTTGAGGCTTCTTTCCTGGGTCAATGTGTCCTCTTTCTCCCCCCTGGTGTGTGTGTGAGAGACCAGTGAAGTGAGTCAGCCTGCCAACAAGCAGCAGTGTGCTGTCATTTGAAACATGTTCCCCCACACTTTAACACAGTTTTACCTGTGTTTTGAGGCTTCTTTCCTGGGTCAATGTGTCCTCTTTCTCCCCCCTGGGTGTGTGTGGAGACCAGTGAAGTGAGTCAGCCTGCCAACAAGCAGCAGTGTGCTGTCATTTGAAACATGTTCCCCACATTTAACACAGTTTTACCTGTGTTTTGAGCTTCTTTCCTGGGTCAATGTGTCCTCTTTCTCCCCCCTGGGTGTGTGTGTGAGACCAGTGAAGTGAGTCAGCCTGCCAACAAGCAGCAGTGTGCTGTCATTTGAAACATGTTCCTCCACACTGTGACTCTGCTGTAGCCAGCTTTCGAGCACTCTTTCCTGGGTCAATGTGTCCTCTTTCTCCCCCCTGGGTGTGTGTGAGACCAGTGAAGTGAGTCAGCCTGCCAACAAGCAGCAGTGTGCTGTCATTTGAAACATGTTCCCCCACACTTTAACACAGTTTTACCTGTGTTTTGAGGCTTCTTTCCTGGGTCAATGTGTCCTCTTTCTCCCCCCTGGGTGTGTGAGAGACCAGTGAAGTGAGTCAGCCTGCCAACAAGCAGCAGTGTGCTGTCATTTGAAACATGTTCCCCACACTTACACTTTACCTGTGTTTTCGAGCTCTTTCCTGGGTCAATGTGTCCTCTTTCTCCCCCCCTGGGTGTGTGTGAGACAAGTGAAGTGAGTCAGCCTGCCAACAAGCAGCAGTGTGCTGTCATTTGAAACATGTTCCCCCACACTTTAACACAGTTTTACCTGTGTTTTGAGGCTTCTTTCCTGGGTCAATGTGTCCTCTTTCTCCCCCCTGGGTGTGTGTGAGAGACCAGTGAAGTGAGTCAGCCTGCCAACAAGCAGCAGTGTGCTGTCATTTGAAACATGTTCCCCACAGTTTAACACAGTTTTACCTGTGCTTTGAGGCTTCTTTCCTGGGTCAATGTGTCCTCTTTCTCCCCCCTGGGTGTGTGTGTGAGACAGTGAAGTGAGTCAGCCTGCCAACAAGCAGCAGTGTGCTGTCATTTGAAACATGTTCCCCACACTTTAACACTTTTACCAGTTTTGAGGCTTCTTTCCTGGGTCAATGTGTCCTCTTTCTCCCCCCTGGGTGTGTGTGAGAGACCAGTGAAGTGAGTCAGCCTGCCAACAAGCAGCAGTGTGCTGTCATTTGAAACATGTTCCTCCACACTGTACACTTTTACCTGTGCTTTCGAGCACTCTTTCCTGGGTCAATGTGTCCTCTTTCTCCCCCCTGGTGTGTGTGTGAGACAGTGAAGTGAGTCAGCCTGCCAACAAGCAGCAGTGTGCTGTCATTTGAAACATGTTCCCCCACACTTTAACACAGTTTTACCTGTGTTTTGAGGCTTCTTTCCTGGGTCAATGTGTCCTCTTTCTCCCCCCTGGGTGTGTGTGAGACCAGTGAAGTGAGTCAGCCTGCCAACAAGCAGCAGTGTGCTGTCATTTGAAACATGTTCCTCCACACTGTGACTCTGTGTTTTCGAGCTCTTTCCTGGGTAAATGTGTCCTCTTTCTCCCCCCCCTGGGTGTGTGTGAGACAAGTGAAGTGAGTCAGCCTGCCAACAAGCAGCAGTGTGCTGTCATTTGAAACATGTTCCCCACACTTTAACACAGTTTTACCTGTGTTTTGAGGCTTCTTTCCTGGGTCAATGTGTCCTCTTTCTCCCCCCTGGGTGTGTGTGAGAGACCAGTGAAGTGAGTCAGCCTGCCAACAAGCAGCAGTGTGCTGTCATTTGAAACATGTTCCCCACAGTTTAACACAGTTTTACCTGTGTTTTGAGGCTTCTTTCCTGGGTCAATGTGTCCTCTTTCCCCCCCTGGTGTGTGTGTGAGACCAGTGAAGTGAGTCAGCCTGCCAACAAGCAGCAGTGTGCTGTCATTTGAAACATGTTCCCCACACTTTAACACAGTTTTACCTGTGTTTTGAGGCTTCTTTCCTGGGTCAATGTGTCCTCTTTCTCCCCCCTGGGTGTGTGTGGAGACAGTGAAGTGAGTCAGCCTGCCAACAAGCAGCAGTGTGCTGTCATTTGAAACATGTTCCCCCACACTTTAACACAGTTTTACCTGTGTTTTGAGGCTTCTTTCCTGGGTCAATGTGTCCTCTTTCTCCCCCCTGGGTGTGTGTGTGAGACCAGTGAAGTGAGTCAGCCTGCCAACAAGCAGCAGTGTGCTGTCATTTGAAACATTCCCCCACAGTTTAACACTTTACCTGTGTTTTGAGGCTTCTTTCCTGGGTCAATGTGTCCTCTTTCTCCCCCCTGGGTGTGTGTGAGACCAGTGAAGTGAGTCAGCCTGCCAACAAGCAGCAGTGTGCTGTCATTTGAAACATGTTCCCCACACTTAACACAGTTTTACCTGTGTTTTGAGGCTTCTTTCCTGGGTCAATGTGTCCTCTTTCTCCCCCCTGGGTGTGTGTGAGACCAGTGAAGTGAGTCAGCCTGCCAACAAGCAGCAGTGTGCTGTCATTTGAAACATGTTCCCCCACACTTTAACACAGTTTTACCTGTGTTTTGAGGCTTCTTTCCTGGGTCAATGTGTCCTCTTTCTCCCCCCTGGGTGTGTGTGAGAGACCAGTGAAGTGAGTCAGCCTGCCAACAAGCAGCAGTGTGCTGTCATTTGAAACATGTTCCCCCACACTTAACTTTTACCTGTGTTTTGAGCTTCTTTCCTGGGTCAATGTGTCCTCTTTCTCCCCCCTGGGTGTGTGTGAGAGACCAGTGAAGTGAGTCAGCCTGCCAACAAGCAGCAGTGTGCTGTCATTTGAAACATTCCCCCACACTTTAACACAGTTTTACCTGTGTTTTGAGGCTTCTTTCCTGGGTCAATGTGTCCTCTTTCTCCCCCCTGGGTGTGTGTGAGAGACCAGTGAAGTGAGTCAGCCTGCCAACAAGCAGCAGTGTGCTGTCATTTGAAACATGTTCCCCCACACTTAACACAGTTTTACCTGTGTTTTGAGGCTTCTTTCCTGGGTCAATGTGTCCTCTTTCTCCCCCCTGGGTGTGTGTGTGAGACCAGTGAAGTGAGTCAGCCTGCCAACAAGCAGCAGTGTGCTGTCATTTGAAACATGTTCCTCCACACTTGACTTTTACCTGTGCTTTCGAGCACTCTTTCCTGGGTAAATGTGTCCTCTTTCTCCCCCCTGGGTGTGTGTGAGACAGTGAAGTGAGTCAGCCTGCCAACAAGCAGCAGTGTGCTGTCATTTGAAACATGTTCCTCCACACTTACTTTTACCTTTCGAGGCTTCTTTCCTGGGTCAATGTGTCCTCTTTCTCCCCCCTGGGTGTGTGTGAGAGACCAGTGAAGTGAGTCAGCCTGCCAACAAGCAGCAGTGTGCTGTCATTTGAAACATATTCCCCCACAGTTTAACACAGTTTTACCTGTGTTTTGAGGCTTCTTTCCTGGGTCAATGTGTCCTCTTTCTCCCCCCTGGGTGTGTGTGTGAGACCAGTGAAGTGAGTCAGCCTGCCAACAAGCAGCAGTGTGCTGTCATTTGAAACATGTTCCCCACACTTGACTTACCTGTGCTTTCGAGCTCTTTCCTGGGTAAATGTGTCCTCTTTCTCCCCCCTGGGTGTGTGTGAGACAGTGAAGTGAGTCAGCCTGCCAACAAGCAGCAGTGTGCTGTCATTTGAAACATGTTCCCCACATTTAACACAGTTTTACCTGTGTTTTGAGGCTTCTTTCCTGGGTCAATGTGTCCTCTTTCTCCCCCCTGGGTGTGTGTGTGAGACCAGTGAAGTGAGTCAGCCTGCCAACAAGCAGCAGTGTGCTGTCATTTGAAACATGTTCCTCCACACTGTGACTCTGCTGTAGCCAGCTTTCGAGCACTCTTTCCTGGGTAAATGTGTCCTCTTTCCCCCCCCTGGGTGTGTGTGAGACAAGTGAAGTGAGTCAGCCTGCCAACAAGCAGCAGTGTGCTGTCATTTGAAACATGTTCCCCACACTGTACACTTTTACCTGTGTTTTCGAGCACTCTTTCCTGGGTCAATGTGTCCTCTTTCTCCCCCCCTGGGTGTGTGTGAGACAAGTGAAGTGAGTCAGCCTGCCAACAAGCAGCAGTGTGCTGTCATTTGAAACATGTTCCCCCACACTTTAACACAGTTTTACCTGTGTTTTGAGGCTTCTTTCCTGGGTCAATGTGTCCTCTTTCTCCCCCCTGGGTGTGTGTGTGAGAGACACGTGAAGTGAGTCAGCCTGCCAACAAGCAGCAGTGTGCTGTCATTTGAAACATGTTACCCCACAGTGTGACTATGCTTCTGCCACGTTTCGAGCACTCTTTCCTGGGTCGAAAAGACATGTGCTGTAACCTGGTTCTCTCCCAGTACTGGGTACTAGTCAATGCCACTATCACCACCACATTTAAACCAGATGAAGTGGTAGTTATCCGGGGTGCTGCAGAGTCTTTTTCAGGCTCCTCTCCACAATTGTCCCCCTAAAATGATTTTAAATCATTATTTTTGCATTTAAATGCATGTATTCTATCATTTATATGGTTCCCCAACACAATGCACATAGTCTGGAGCTCACTGGGGTCCTGCATATCATTTAATCAGGCGTTTTAACACTTTTTCCCATGAAAATGATTTTTAATCACTATCATGGGGCTATGAAAATAAAATTCCCGGTAATGCAGAGCACAAGTGCACCTTTTACTATTTAAATGTATTTGTATTATATATATTTGGGCTAGAAAGGGGACCTCTCTGGGTGATTTAGTCAGTTTATGGAGCTTTGCCCACAAATCCTGGATGATCCAGGCCGAATTTGGGTGCTCATAGGCGGCCTGCCAGGCGTCCCCACCCGTGGAAAGCAAAAAAAAGTGAAGAAAACGCTTAATTATATCTTAAAACAGAGTCATTTTTAAGGCTCCTCTCCACAATTGTCCCCCTAAAATGATTTTAAATCATTATTTTTGCATTTGAATGCATTTATTCTATCATTTATATGGTTCCCCAACACAATGCACATAGTCTGGAGCTCACTGGGGTCCTGCATATAATTAATCAGGCGTTTTAACACTTTTTCCCATGAAAATGATTTTTAATCACTATCATGGGGCTATGAAAATAAAATTCCGGGTAATGCAGAGCACAAGTGCACCTTTTACTATTTAAATGTATTTGTATTATATATATTTGGGCTAGGTAGGGGACCTCTCTGGGTGATTTAGTCAGTTTATGGATTTTTTCCCACAAATCCTGGATGATCCAGGCCGAATTTGGGTGCTCATAGGCGGCCTGCCAGGCGCCCCCACCCGTGGAGCAAAAAAAAAAGTGAAGAAAACGCTTAATTATATCTTAAAATAATCAAAAATGAAGTTTTGAAAAATTGTGAAATTTTTTCTAAGTGCCAACGGGAGTAGTGGCCAGGTGTTTGGCGCTTCGGCCCGATTTTTCCCCTTCTCCGATGGTTGGTACAACGGAGAAGGGGAAAAAGTCCCTGGGCTTCATTTCCACTTCTCTGTCAAAAAGATTCATCCATGTTTTTCAGACTACCTTCCGCACGAAATCAGAAACCCAGTTTTTGGGTGGACTCAGAAAAAATACGGCTGTTGGAAATCATGGAAGAATGTATCCGCTCACCAAGCACTCTGAGTGGGCCTCATTTTGTGCCTCAAGACCCCCCAGCCTGGTTCTCCCAACACTTGGAGGAATGCGAGGGCACTTTTGCAGGTGACTCTACCCGATTATGAGGCACTATTTTGGGCCTTATTT
>JAAOOA010002741.1:10000-15000 GCA_012861695.1 Trematomus loennbergii | reverse complement strand
TTAACACAGTTTTACCTGTGTTTTGAGGCTTCTTTCCTGGGTCAATGTGTCCTCTTTCTCCCCCCTGGGTGTGTGTGGAGACCAGTGAAGTGAGTCAGCCTGCCAACAAGCAGCAGTGTGCTGTCATTTGAAACATGTTCCCCCACACTTTAACACAGTTTTACCTGTGTTTTGAGGCTTCTTTCCTGGGTCAATGTGTCCTCTTTCTCCCCCCTGGGTGTGTGTGTGAGACCAGTGAAGTGAGTCAGCCTGCCAACAAGCAGCAGTGTGCTGTCATTTGAAACATGTTCCCCACACTTAACACAGTTTTACCTGTGTTTTGAGCTTCTTTCCTGGGTCAATGTGTCCTCTTTCTCCCCCCTGGTGTGTGTGTGAGACAGTGAAGTGAGTCAGCCTGCCAACAAGCAGCAGTGTGCTGTCATTTGAAACATGTTCCCCCACACTTTAACACAGTTTTACCTGTGTTTTGAGGCTTCTTTCCTGGGTCAATGTGTCCTCTTTCTCCCCCCTGGGTGTGTGTGAGAGACCAGTGAAGTGAGTCAGCCTGCCAACAAGCAGCAGTGTGCTGTCATTTGAAACATTCCCCACAGTTTAACACAGTTTTACCTGTGTTTTGAGGCTTCTTTCCTGGGTCAATGTGTCCTCTTTCTCCCCCCTGGGTGTGTGTGAGACCAGTGAAGTGAGTCAGCCTGCCAACAAGCAGCAGTGTGCTGTCATTTGAAACATGTTCCTCCACACTGTGACTCTGCTGTAGCCAGCTTTCGAGCACTCTTTCCTGGGTAAATGTGTCCTCTTTCTCCCCCCTGGGTGTGTGTGAGACAGTGAAGTGAGTCAGCCTGCCAACAAGCAGCAGTGTGCTGTCATTTGAAACATGTTCCCCACACTGTGACCTGTGTAGTTTGAGCTCTTTCCTGGGTCAATGTGTCCTCTTTCTCCCCCCTGGGTGTGTGTGAGACCAGTGAAGTGAGTCAGCCTGCCAACAAGCAGCAGTGTGCTGTCATTTGAAACATGTTCCCCCACACTTTAACACAGTTTTACCTGTGTTTTGAGGCTTCTTTCCTGGGTCAATGTGTCCTCTTTCTCCCCCCTGGGTGTGTGTGGAGACCAGTGAAGTGAGTCAGCCTGCCAACAAGCAGCAGTGTGCTGTCATTTGAAACATGTTCCCCCACACTTAACACTTTTACCTGTGTTTTGAGGCTTCTTTCCTGGGTCAATGTGTCCTCTTTCTCCCCCCTGGGTGTGTGTGAGACCAGTGAAGTGAGTCAGCCTGCCAACAAGCAGCAGTGTGCTGTCATTTGAAACATGTTCCCCCACACTTTAACACAGTTTTACCTGTGTTTTGAGGCTTCTTTCCTGGGTCAATGTGTCCTCTTTCTCCCCCCTGGGTGTGTGGGAGACCAGTGAAGTGAGTCAGCCTGCCAACAAGCAGCAGTGTGCTGTCATTTGAAACATGTTCCCCACACTTAACACTTTTACCTGTGTTTTGAGCTCTTTCCTGGGTCAATGTGTCCTCTTTCTCCCCCCTGGGTGTGTGTGTGAGACAGTGAAGTGAGTCAGCCTGCCAACAAGCAGCAGTGTGCTGTCATTTGAAACATGTTCCCCACACTTTACTTTTACCTGTGTTTTGAGGCTTCTTTCCTGGGTCAATGTGTCCTCTTTCCCCCCCTGGGTGTGTGTGAGACCAGTGAAGTGAGTCAGCCTGCCAACAAGCAGCAGTGTGCTGTCATTTGAAACATGTTCCCCACACTTTAACACAGTTTTACCTGTGTTTTGAGGCTTCTTTCCTGGGTCAATGTGTCCTCTTTCTCCCCCCTGGGTGTGTGTGAGAGACCAGTGAAGTGAGTCAGCCTGCCAACAAGCAGCAGTGTGCTGTCATTTGAAACATATTCCCCCACACTTTAACACAGTTTTACCTGTGTTTTGAGGCTTCTTTCCTGGGTCAATGTGTCCTCTTTCTCCCCCCTGGGTGTGTGTGAGACCAGTGAAGTGAGTCAGCCTGCCAACAAGCAGCAGTGTGCTGTCATTTGAAACATGTTCCCCACACTTAACACAGTTTTACCTGTGTTTTGAGCTTCTTTCCTGGGTCAATGTGTCCTCTTTCTCCCCCCTGGGTGTGTGTGTGAGACCAGTGAAGTGAGTCAGCCTGCCAACAAGCAGCAGTGTGCTGTCATTTGAAACATGTTCCCCACACTTGACAGTTTTACCTGTGTTTTGAGGCTTCTTTCCTGGGTCAATGTGTCCTCTTTCTCCCCCCTGGGTGTGTGTGAGACCAGTGAAGTGAGTCAGCCTGCCAACAAGCAGCAGTGTGCTGTCATTTGAAACATGTTCCCCACATTTAACACAGTTTTACCTGTGTTTTGAGGCTTCTTTCCTGGGTCAATGTGTCCTCTTTCTCCCCCCTGGGTGTGTGTGAGACCAGTGAAGTGAGTCAGCCTGCCAACAAGCAGCAGTGTGCTGTCATTTGAAACATGTTCCCCCACACTTTAACACAGTTTTACCTGTGTTTTGAGGCTTCTTTCCTGGGTCAATGTGTCCTCTTTCTCCCCCCTGGGTGTGTGTGTGAGACCAGTGAAGTGAGTCAGCCTGCCAACAAGCAGCAGTGTGCTGTCATTTGAAACATGTTCCCCACACTTTAACACAGTTTTACCTGTGTTTTGAGGCTTCTTTCCTGGGTCAATGTGTCCTCTTTCTCCCCCCTGGGTGTGTGTGTGAGACCAGTGAAGTGAGTCAGCCTGCCAACAAGCAGCAGTGTGCTGTCATTTGAAACATGTTCCCCCACACTGTGACTTTACCTGTGTTTTGAGGCTTCTTTCCTGGGTCAATGTGTCCTCTTTCTCCCCCCTGGGTGTGTGTGAGACCAGTGAAGTGAGTCAGCCTGCCAACAAGCAGCAGTGTGCTGTCATTTGAAACATGTTCCCCACACTGTGACTTTAGCCAGCTTTCGAGCACTCTTTCCTGGGTAAATGTGTCCTCTTTCTCCCCCCCCTGGGTGTGTGTGAGACAAGTGAAGTGAGTCAGCCTGCCAACAAGCAGCAGTGTGCTGTCATTTGAAACATGTTCCCCACACTTAACTTACCTGTGTTTTGAGCTTCTTTCCTGGGTCAATGTGTCCTCTTTCTCCCCCCTGGGTGTGTGTGAGAGACAGTGAAGTGAGTCAGCCTGCCAACAAGCAGCAGTGTGCTGTCATTTGAAACATGTTCCCCCACAGTTTAACACAGTTTTACCTGTGTTTTGAGGCTTCTTTCCTGGGTCAATGTGTCCTCTTTCTCCCCCCTGGTGTGTGTGTGAGAGACAGTGAAGTGAGTCAGCCTGCCAACAAGCAGCAGTGTGCTGTCATTTGAAACATGTTACCCCACAGTGTGACTATGCTTCTGCCACGTTTCGAGCACTCTTTCCTGGGTCGAAAAGACATGTGCTGTAACCTGGTTCTCTCCCAGTACTGGGTACTAGTCAATGCCACTATCACCACCACATTTAAACCAGATGAAGTGGTAGTTATCCGGGGTGCTGCAGAGTCTTTTTCAGGCTCCTCTCCACAATTGTCCCCCTAAAATGATTTTAAATCATTATTTTTGCATTTAAATGCATGTATTCTATCATTTATATGGTTCCCCAACACAATGCACATAGTCTGGAGCTCACTGGGGTCCTGCATATCATTTAATCAGGCGTTTTAACACTTTTTCCCATGAAAATGATTTTTAATCACTATCATGGGGCTATGAAAATAAAATTCCCGGTAATGCAGAGCACAAGTGCACCTTTTACTATTTAAATGTATTTGTATTATATATATTTGGGCTAGAAAGGGGACCTCTCTGGGTGATTTAGTCAGTTTATGGAGCTTTGCCCACAAATCCTGGATGATCCAGGCCGAATTTGGGTGCTCATAGGCGGCCTGCCAGGCGTCCCCACCCGTGGAAAGCAAAAAAAAGTGAAGAAAACGCTTAATTATATCTTAAAACAGAGTCATTTTTAAGGCTCCTCTCCACAATTGTCCCCCTAAAATGATTTTAAATCATTATTTTTGCATTTGAATGCATTTATTCTATCATTTATATGGTTCCCCAACACAATGCACATAGTCTGGAGCTCACTGGGGTCCTGCATATAATTGAATCAGGCGTTTTAACACTTTTTCCCATGAAAATGATTTTTAATCACTATCATGGGGCTATGAAAATAAAATTCCGGGTAATGCAGAGCACAAGTGCACCTTTTACTATTTAAATGTATTTGTATTATATATATTTGGGCTAGGTAGGGGACCTCTCTGGGTGATTTAGTCAGTTTATGGATTTTTTCCCACAAATCCTGGATGATCCAGGCCGAATTTGGGTGCTCATAGGCGGCCTGCCAGGCGCCCCCACCCGTGGAGCAAAAAAAAAAGTGAAGAAAACGCTTAATTATATCTTAAAATAATCAAAAATGAAGTTTTGAAAAATTGTGAAATTTTTTCTAAGTGCCAACGGGAGTAGTGGCCAGGTGTTTGGCGCTTCGGCCCGATTTTTCCCCTTCTCCGATGGTTGGTACAACGGAGAAGGGGAAAAAGTCCCTGGGCTTCATTTCCACTTCTCTGTCAAAAAGATTCATCCATGTTTTTCAGACTACCTTCCGCACGAAATCAGAAACCCAGTTTTTGGGTGGACTCAGAAAAAATACGGCTGTTGGAAATCATGGAAGAATGTATCCGCTCACCAAGCACTCTGAGTGGGCCTCATTTTGTGCCTCAAGACCCCCCAGCCTGGTTCTCCCAACACTTGGAGGAATGCGAGGGCACTTTTGCAGGTGACTCTACCCGATTATGAGGCACTATTTTGGGCCTTATTTTTTACATTTTCCCGGTTCTCCAAATAGTTTAAGGGTGACATTTTGAGCCCTGGAGGAATGCGAGGGCACTTTCCCGGTGACTCTACCCGATTTTGAGGCACTATTTGGGGGTATAATTTTTACATTTTGACCCCTTTCCCCGGTTTTCACCAAAGTTGAGTTGGATGATT
>JAAOOA010002740.1:20000-32500 GCA_012861695.1 Trematomus loennbergii | reverse complement strand
TATACACCTGAACATCAGCAGGAGAGGACTCTTTAAAGTAGAGACACTACATACTGATATACACCTGAACATCAGCAGGAGAGGACTCTTTAAAGTAGAGACACTACATACTGATATACACCTGAACATCAGCAGGAGAGGACTCTTTAAAGTAGAGACACTACTACTGATATACACCTGAACATCAGCAGGAGAGGACTCTTTAAAGTAGAGACACTATACTGATATACACCTGAACATCAGCAGGAGAGGACTCTTTAAAGTAGAGACACTATATACTGATATACACCTGAACATCAGCAGGAGAGGACTCTTTAAAGTAGAGACACTACATACTGATATACACCTGAACATCAGCAGGAGAGGACTCTTTAAAGTAGAGACACTACATACTGATATACACCTGAACATCAGCAGGAGAGGACTCTTTAAAGTAGAGACACTACATACTGATATACACCTGAACATCAGCAGGAGAGGACTCTTTAAAGTAGAGACACTACATACTGATATACACCTGAACATCAGCAGGAGAGGACTCTTTAAAGTAGAGACACTACATACTGATATACACCTGAACATCAGCAGGAGAGGACTCTTTAAAGTAGAGACACTACATACTGATATACACCTGAACATCAGCAGGAGAGGACTCTTTAAAGTAGAGACACTACATACTGATATACACCTGAACATCAGCAGGAGAGGACTCTTTAAAGTAGAGACACTACATACTGATATACACCTGAACATCAGCAGGAGAGGACTCTTTAAAGTAGAGACACTACGTACTGATATACACCTGAACATCAGCAGGAGAGGACTCTTTAAAGTAGAGACACTATATACTGATATACACCTGAACATCAGCAGGAGAGGACTCTTTAAAGTAGAGACACTACATACTGATATACACCTGAACATCAGCAGGAGAGGACTCTTTAAAGTAGAGACACTACATACTGATATACACCTGAACATCAGCAGGAGGGACTCTTTAAAGTAGAGACACTACATACTGATATACACCTGAACATCAGCAGGAGAGGACTCTTTAAAGTAGAAATACTACATACTGATATACACCTGAACATCAGCAGGAGAGGACTCTTTAAAGTAGAAATACTTATCACGGCGACGGTGTACTGAGATAAAAAAAAAAAAAATCTTTTTTTTCATTTTCATTTTTTGCTAGGGGGCCCTAGTGGCTACGGGGCCCTAAGCGGCCGCTTATGTCACTTAATGGGTCGGGCTGGCTCTGGTCGTATGTCCTCTTTAGTGCATGACTTGTGAGTGATGGTTACACCAGTTTCTGATCTTGATGCAAGATTCATAAAACATGGAGAACATAAAGGAATTGTTTCCACTTTCCACTTTAAGCAGATGTTTCATATTTGCCCCTTCTCTTTGATTCAGCCGAGAATAAATAAAGCTACTTGGAAAAAAAAAAGTTCCTCTGATCAACAACCTCATCAAAGTCAATTAAGCTCATGTTTTTTTCTTTCCTTTCTAAAAATATAAAAAATCCATAGTAAGAGTGCAGATCAAACAGTTTGAGTGACAGGCAGCCGGCGACAAATTAATCATCATCCTGAGGGACAGATGGCTTCAAACTCACTCCACGTTTAGCCTCAAAGCAACGTCTTTTCTCATCTTCAATATGTCAATAAACAACAGAAGATGTTCTCGTGTTGTTGTAAGAAAAACACCAGCTGCAATTAGTCCAGCAGCAGATTGTCTTTGGTTTGAAAAGGAAGACAGAAAGGAGGGGTAGAGCTGCAATAAGGAAAGGAAATGAGGAAAGAGGGCAAGGGTGTTATATAGAGTGCATGTAAATGGTCTGCAAAGTTTCTCTCCAACACGCTGCCTGAAACGCCTCCATTGGATTCCTTTGTTAACTTCCTGAACTTAGTGACATCACTAACTGGATGGGTAAGGTGTTCATTTAAAGAATGTGGAGGAAAGGAATGACCCAAGGAGGGACAAACAAGAACGGCAAGAATGTATGAAAAAGGAAGGACGGATGGTAGGGGGGAGAGAAATGTAGCTTTGAGAGAGAGATAGAGAGAGAGAGAGAGAGAGAGAGAGAGAGAGAGAGAGAGAGGAGAGAGAGAGGAGAGAGAGAGAGAGAGAGAGAGAGAGAGAGAGAGAGAGAGAGAGACTATATTTCCAGAGCAGCGCAGTACTAATTTCAGATACAGTAAATGTGTGTGGTCATGCTAATTAGTTGGCGCTAGTCGTAGCTGGAAAAAACCCATAGACATGCTAATCAGTGATATGGCTAACTGGCACTGGCTGGCAAAGAATAAAGATGTGTGTGTGGTGTGTGTGTGTGTGTGTGTGTGTGTGTTGTGTGTGTGTGTGTGTGTGTGTGTGTGTGTGTATGCATGTGTTTATGTACAGAAACTAAAAACTGATATCAATGGAAAGAATTTGATTTGGTGTCATGCAGCGTTTGTATTGTCACTAATGTCCCCAATATCTGACTTTAAAACACAGCTAAAATAGAAATCCAGTCACTGTAGTTTTTACCGGGCAATCATAGTGCATTTGGGGCCAATTCAAACACATTTGTTGCTTCTCTGGTTACGTTGACAGTAAGAAAGATATCTTGAATGTGTGCAGCCACTGAACCTTTGATGAGACTCAATTGAAGAGGTACAATCTGAAATAAAGCCAGGACCCTAGCAGCGATAAAGCCGGACCGAACACAGCAGCATAGAGAAGTATGATGGAGTAATAGGAGGATCAGAATGAAAGCAGAGATAAAGGGATGAGGATGAGATGGGGGCTCAGAGATAGAGAGAGGAGGGGGGGGTGAGTTTCGGAGAGCAGTTATGAGTGTTATTAAGAAATGGCTTCGGCTACTAACGGAGCGTTCGATGGCGGAACAGCTGAACGCTTCACGGCCCAGCAAACACAAACCTGCCCTCTCTCTCCAGTTTATCTAATTCTCTCTCTCCTTTTCTGATTCATTCATCTCCCCTCCTCCCTCAGTGTCCTCCAACTCTCCCTGCTACATTTTAAATTGTAAAAAAATTCCATTCAATCCATTGGTTTCGATCACAGGGTGCAGCAGTGTGTGTGTGTGTGTGTGTGTGTGTGTGGTGTGTGTTGTGTGTGTGTGTGTGTGTGTGTGTGTGTGTGTGTGTGTGTGTGTGTGTATGTTGTGTGTGTGTGTGTGTGTATATAACTGCACATCATGGCTCTGTGAGTGCATGTATTTATCTCTGTATGCCACCACATGTTTATTTTTTCTGTGTGTTGGTGCGGTGTGTGTGTGTGTTGTGTGTGTGTGTGTGTGTGTGTGTTGTGTGTGTGTGTGTGTGTGTGTGTGTGTGTGTGTGTGCAGGCAGTAAACAAGATAATAACAGTGCCAAAACGATTTGCTGCTATCAAGAGCTTGATTGGAGAGAGCATCGTTCAATGTGACATTACACATCCCTCCAGACCTTACAGAATACACATATAATAATGGTTAACCGTCTATAAGGGAGTATTTTGCCTTTTAACATTAAAGCACTATAACATGTGTCAGTGTTATCTCCGGAAATAATACATATATATCTTTGATTTAAAAGGAAAAAGCGTATAACGTGTCATTCGAGTCTCAGCGATTTCCTACTTTTTGTTCAACTAACTGTAGGAACTATTGCATTTCTTAGGGACTATTTTCAGTGGCGGATGAATGAACATGAGTGTTTGAGTGAGTATTTGGGGCAGCATGACTGCATGAAACATGGGATTGTAATCATTTACAGTTCCTATGTCATCGTTAGTGCTTCTTTGACATTATTAGAGGTCTCCCTGGTTTAAATGATCGGGTACCACTTTACAATAAGACTACCCTTATAAGGATCATAAAGGGTTTAATTAGGTTATTAATTAGGTTGTAACACTTTATTAATCATTAAGAACCATTTATAAACCAGTTCTAACATAGTTTTCATACATCACACAGGCCACTATTTGGCAAGATGACTAAGCCTTATATTGGCTACTTAGCGAGAATCAACTCAGTGAGCAACAGATACCAAGGATGCTGGCTGATGAAGGAGACGAAGTTGCTAAGTAGCCATATAAGGCTTAGCAGTACTGATACATGTGGGCTCACTATTGCAAGATGACTAAGCCTTATATTAGCTACTTAGCGAGAATCAACTCAGTGAGCAACAGATACCAAGGATGCTTGCTGATGAAGGAGACAAAGTAGCTACAGTAAGTAGCCAATATAAGGCTTAGCAGTACAGATAAATATTGGCTCACTATTTGGCAAGATACTAAGCCTTATATAGCTACTTAGCGAGAATCAACTCAGTGAACAACAGATACCAAGGATGCTGGATGATGAAGGAGACAAAGTAGCTACAGTAAGTAGCCAATACAAGGCTTAGCAGTACTGATACATGTGGGCTCACTATTTGGCAAGATGACTAAGCCTTATATTAGCTACTTAGCGAGAATCAACTCAGTGAGCAACAGATACCAAGGATGCTTGCTGATGAAGGAGACAAAGTAGCTACAGTAAGTAGCCAATATAAGGCTTAGCAGTACTGATACATGTGGGCTCACTATTTGGCAAGATGACTAAGCCTTATATTAGCTACTTAGCGAGAATCAACTCAGTGAGCAACAGATACCAAGGATGCTGGATGATGAAGGAGACAAAGTAGCTACAGTAAGTAGCCAATATAAGGCTTAGCAGTACTGATACATGTGGGCTCACTATTTGGCAAGATGACTAAGCCTTATATTAGCTACTTAGCGAGAATCAACTCAGTGAGCAACAGATACCAAGGATGCTTGCTGATGAAGGAGACAAAGTAGCTACAGTAAGTAGCCAATATAAGGCTTAGCAGTACTGATAAATATTGGCTCACTATTTGGCAAGCAACCGTCACTGTTGCCCTGTGTATCTCATGGGTAGTCTTATTGTACTAAGTGGTACCCTTAGTGTTTACAGTGTATGAGAACAAACATTGACATTGACATTGGAATTAGATGTAATTTAATTAGACTTTGTTTGACGATATTAACTGAAACTAGAAGTATTTGTTCCGTAATTTCCTTTGGAGGGAACTTTGGGATTGTAGGCTTTGCAGACCATTTACACACTAACCTCCAAACACAGTATAGAAAAGGGGAAAACCCCAAGAAGTAATAATTAATCTTCTAATTCTACACTTTCAAACAGTTCTCATCCTTGTTAACATTTTATCTGGAACATATTATGGTTGACATAAACACCAACGTCCTAATTATAATCAGCTGTTTTTAGCCCAGTACAATTAATCAAGCAAAGACAAATTTGCTTTGTGGACGACTCCCAAACTTAATGAAACATTGCAGATTGATTCCCGGTGGTTGTTGATTATTATTTACTTAATTTTCCTCTGCACAGCAATTCATTCTTTCCAAACACATTCATATTTTACATTTAACATATTATCTAAAAAACATAAGAACAATATTTGGCATTTATAGACATTTCTCATGCCAGCGTTTGGGGTCTACTAAGTAGTCTGACCCCCTCCCACTATCAGCACATACACAGTTGCATGGTAACTGTATATATGTGGATTTATTGGTGAGTAAGCTCTGGATACCGAAAGGATTTGATGGGTAAAAAACTCCACATTTCTGCCTATTCCCACAAACAGTCCTGTCCAATCATGTGTATTGGCAATCGTGTTGCAACTCTTTTAAAAAAGCTCCCAATTCCCCAGTTTATTCTGACATTTTGATTCACGATCAGCTGTAGGAGAAGGAGGAGGAGGAGGAGAAAGAAAAAAAACCACCCTTTGAGACAAACTCAGGCCGCTTAACTAATTACCAACATATATCACCGCTGGCTCCGACAAGCCAATTACCCTGATTGGAAATACTTTACTTTGTTCAACACATGCTTTTCATGTCGGTTTTAATTCAGTGTCAAAGCCTGCATTTCTGAATATTCAGCGGATGATTGACTGCTGAGGGCCGTACAGTGAACAGTACATAACCAATAATGTCCATTTGTCTGGTATGGAGGGTAGGCCGGATAACAGATTAGAAAAGGACATTAGATGTATAACTGGGTTAGTAAGGACATCAGCTCTAATGGCTAAGCGTCCTTCACAGAGTCTCACTATGATTAATACAAAGTGATACCAATGACTGTGGGAGTTACTGGAAACAGAAAGTGACAGGAGTGATGGGACAACAGGTCACTTTAAACTAACAAACAGACAGACAAACAAACAAACAAACAAACAAACGCAAAGGGTAGATTTATGCTATCTTATACACTGGAAAAAATGCTGCTCCAAAAACAAGTAAATGTATAATAAAAACAAGGTGGTTTCGCTTTGAGTACAAGTACAAATGGCTTGGTGAGATTTCTTGAAGTAAAGATGGATAATTAGATAAATGAGATCTTGTGTTTAGCTGAGAGAACTTATTTTGAACTATATTTGACCAGAATTAGGGAATTTTAACAAAACAGAAAGAAATGCTTAGACGTTTTCTGTTTTCTGATGTTAGTTGGATATAAAATAAGATGTTTTTAAGAGACTTTGACTTAAAAGATACTTAAGATGCCTTGTCTAAAAACAAGACTTAACTTATTAAGTCTTATATCAAGTTTAACGACATGTTCTGATTAGAAATTAGACAAATGTACTTGGCAAGATTTGACATTTTTGCAGTGTAAATAATGTGGCTCTACAGGTCAGGGTGTTTTATAAAAAATCTTAAATGAGCAATCTGTAAAACCAAACTCCTTACTGATCTCTTGAACCACACAAACACCTGAAAACCTTCCAAAGAACCCAATCATCCGATCCTTATTTGGCTAAAGGACCCAGAACACCTCAAACCCTTCAAAGACCATTTTAAATGGCCACTGCCACTCTCCACAGATCCCTTGAACTTCCTTAAAGATGCAACATATCACTTAGTAAGCACTGCTTGTGATTGATGAACACTTCTTATTATGACCTTTTCTTATGGTGACACTTCCAGATCCAAAAGACCCCAAGAACTGTTCAAACGACCCCTAAAACAACCAGAACACTTTCTAAACCCCCCTATCAACCACGAAACACGTGCAAACCCTCAAATAAATCTATACCTCTCTGTTAACAACATACAGTCCCTTAAACCCCCGAAAGTCAACTCTTAGCACTCTTAACATTGTCTGCATCTCTCCTATGACCTCAAGAACTCAGTAGAAACCTTTAAGTACCTCTACACAAACTTTGCAAAACAAATTGAAATGTGAACTCCTAAAATACACATTAAAACACAGTTGTAGTATTTAGAAAACAACCCGTTGAATCCCTTGAACACTCAACTCTGCATCTCCTCAAATACTCATAAAATACATGAATACACAGTTCCTGAAACGCCCTGAAAAACATGGGACCTTTGGCATCTCCTCGACCACCTAACATAGAGATCAAACGCAGATGCATCACAACATTGATCTGTACCTCACTGCAAAACAACAGTCCCTTGAAATACCCTCGGAAACACTTTGAAAGCCCCTAAACAATATTTGCAGCTCAGTGATGACCCCAATAACTTTCGACGACCTCGTAAATAACTAGTACAGCTTTGCAACCCTTGGAAGTCTTTGACAATGTCTTTAAGCAACGACCCTAAAAGACTCCTGAACCCCAGAAAAATGTCACACCTGCACACACGAAAACACATCTAGAACGCTCTAAAAGACTCAAATCTGATAATCCAAATATCTCCAGAGCACACGGAAAAACACCTGAAGATGTGAACTCTGTGAAACATCTGCAAGCCCTCCGAGACACACCTTAACACTCCTACAAACACAGATGATATTGTCTAGAAGCAACCCTTTGAATCTCCTTAAATACTCCTGAAATAGTTCCTGAAACGCCCTGAAAAACATGGACCTTTGGATCTCCTCGACCACCTAACATAGAGATCAAACACAGATGCATCACAACATTGATATCTGTAACTCACTGCGAAACAAACAGTCCCTTGAAATACCCTCGGAAACACTTTGAAAGCCCCTAAACCCTTTAAACAATATTTGCAGCTCAGTGATGACCCCAATAACTTATTCGCGACCTCGTAAAAGAACTAGTACAGCTTTGCAACCCTTGGAAGTCTTTGACAATGTCTTTAAGCAACGACCCTAAAGACTCCTGAACCCAGAAAATGTCACACCTGCACACACGAAAACACATCTAGAACGCTCTAAAAGACTCAAATCTGATAATCCAAATATCTCCAGAGAACACGGAAAAACACCTGAAGATGTGAACTCTGTGAAACATCTGCAAGCCCTCCGACACACACCTTAACACTCCTACAACACAGATGATATTGTCTAGAAACAACCCTTTGAATCTCCTTAAATACTCCTGAAATAGTTCCTGAAACGCCCTGAAAAACATGGGACCTTTGGCATCTCCTCGACCACCTAACATAGAGATCAAACACAGATGCATCACAACATTGATATCTGTAACTCACTGCAAAACAAACAGTCCCTTGAAATACCCTCGGAAACACTTTGAAAGCCCCTAAACCCTTTCAACAATATTTGCAGCTCAGTGATGACCCCAATAACTTATTCGACTACCTCGTAAAAGAACTAGTACAGCTTTGCAACCCTTGGAAGTCTTTGACAATGTCTTTAAGCAACGACCCTAAAAGACTCCTGAACCCCAGACAAATGTCACACCTGCACACACGAAACACATCTAGAACGCTCTAAAAGACTCAAATCTGATAATGCAATATCTCCAGAGCACACGGAAAAACACCTGAAGATGTGAACTCTGTAACACATCTGCAAGCCCTCCGAGACACACCTCAACACTCCTACAAACACAGATGATATTGTCTAGAAACAACCCTTTGAATCTCCTTAAATACTCCTGAAATAGTTCCTGAAACGCCCTGAAAAACATCGGCTCGTTGGCGTCTCCTCGACCGCCTGTATACTTTAAATAAACCTTGAGTTTTCTTGATGATCCGCTGCATCACAACGTTGTTAATCCAGTGAATGAAAACAACTAAAGTGACCGGGCACGTTCCCTCCCTCCCATTGGGCCAAACACTTTCTGTACATGCATTCATGTCAGGCTCTAATCTGATCACTTCCCCAGTCACATCGCTGGACAGAACAACAGTTATTATGGATACAAGCAGATAAGATTGATCAAACTGTGTTCCAACTACAGCTGCATGCTTCTCACTTGGGAGCAAAATCACGCAGCAGTGAGAACAAATCCATGAAGACACTCAATGAGACAAAAACATGTAATTTCATATGCGAGTCCCGCAGAGACAAACAGAGCCTGATTCAATAACGACTCTCACTCCCAGTGTTCGAGTTAATTGTGGCGTCTTTCAGGGGGTAAACAGAAAAACAAGCGACTGTATTCGCTGTCATTACAATACAATGTTGGACAACAACACTTCCTGGAGCTGTTTTGTGTTTGCCAACAAAATGAAGAGAAAAGATAGCGGGAAAAAGGTGTTCGAGTAATTGTTTCCATGGTGATTATTTTTTTCTTCTTATTTGGTGTTGACAGCATGCAGGGCCAGACCGAGTCGGGGGGTTGGAGTTAAAAGAAACGCCCGGCAGCAACGTGGGCAGCCGAAAGCAATTTCCTCGTCTAAATTTAGTTATGCAAAGCCTATGGGCATCATCAGCATTTGGTAATTAGTTTTATAATTACTGCTGTTTCCCTCTCCCTCTGTCATTCCATTTTTCTTTACACTGCGACTGGGGAATCAAAACATCTCACACTTGCAGCTGGCCAAATTACTCTCCGTTTATTAAGTGCGAGCGTAACGGCAGGCGGTTTTTTAGCCGGCGGTCGAAATGCCGTCTTCTGCCGACAGCGAGTTTCTACAGCGAGGAAAACCTTTGACAAGTTTATTCTCTGAAGGAAACAGCAGCTGCCCTGAATCGCCTTTCTTGTGTTTAAGATAAGATCTGTGGGTAAAAGGCTGCAGTGATTACAGCTGGATGGGGGGTCTTTACGAAAGGATATAACAATTATCTTCAATGTGTACATGCTGAAGTCTATATAATAGAGGCTCTGTTGTTCATATGCTCTCATTATGCCCCCTGTGCTTTGGTTGAAGATAGGAGTTGTGTTGTTTTTGTTATCAGACATCAATGGGAGGACGGTCCTGCTGTTAAATGACGAATAACCTGAATTTAACAGCTGGAGGGAGATCAGGGCGGTTGGCTTCAGACGGAAACATCAGGCTGTGAGCTGAGAGCGTCTCATCATCTGTCAGCGCAAATCTGCATCAAAAAACGCTCCATACTGTTGAGCTGAAAACCAACTTCTATGTTTGTGGATTAAAAAACCTTCAAGAAATTTTTACTCTGACGTCAACAATGTATTGCTTTCTTCTTGTTTAAGTACTATTGAGGCATAATACTAACAATTTATAAAACCAAGACAACCGGGAGGGTTATGGCTGCAATATTATATCAATACAAAAATGTGTCTAGACTTATTCTGAACTTATCACACAGCCTAGGTCAGGGGGGTCAAACTCAAATACACAGTGGGCCAAAATTAAAAAATGGGTACTAGTCGAGGGCCGGACTGGTTCAATGTTTATTGCAGAACTTATTGAAATGAACTTATTGCACATATTAAACCTGGAACTAACAAAGCTTAAATGATTGCCTATAAAAACACGTTAAACATTAAATAATCATTTGCATTCATTTCTTATGGCTCCATCTGCAGCTTCTCCAGAGTCATTTCTTATGAGTACATTTCTCTACAGGCCAACAACAGCTTCAACAAAACTATTTCCCTCAAAGAGAAAACCAAACATGCCCTGTTGTCGTGAGAGAAAAAGTGCAGAAGGAAACATCCATGTGAACTCAGTGTGCTGCTCTGTGATGCTAGTTCAGATACTTGGCATCTCATCTGGGTGCAAGTTCATCAATGTTTGGGGTCAGGCTCTGAGCGGAGGAGACCCTCAGGATGGAGTGACGGTGTGCGTGCAATATACCGAGGCCAGATCTAATAGTAATTAGAAATTATCCTGCGGGCCGAAATTAAATCCCCAAGGGCCTGATTTGGCCCCCGGGCCTTGAGTTTGACACATGTGGCCTAGGTGAATACTCTATTCTGATTGGTCAATTTTGACATACCAGGTCTGTTAATTCTTCCTAACAGACCACTTCTAACGAGAACAGACCTTTACAAATGAAGTTAAAGGTACTATGTTTAGTCATATCAATCCGCAGAAAGAAGTCCGGTAAATGTCAGCTGTGGACAACAAGTATTAGTAGGAAGTCTGCTCTGATTGGTTAGCTGGCCTGCTCTGTTGTGATTAGTCAATCGCTTTTAAATGTCACGTTCAATGTGTTGGAGCGCCAATTAGAATGTAAACCTTACATAGTGATGAAGTAAACAAAGGAGTCCAATGGAAGTGATGTGAACGTTGGGATTGTAGCCTTTACAGACCATTTACACACACAACAACCTATAGCTGTTCAGTATAACATGGTAACAGAATTCAGTTTCATTTTGGACGTTGACCCTCACTCCTCTCCTCACTCCTCTCTCACCTCCTCATCTCCTCTCTAACACAAATACCTGTACTTTACTTCTTACATGTTGAACAAATACCTGTACTTTCTACTTCTTACATGTTGAACACAAATACCTGTACTTTCTACTTCTTACATGTTGAACCCAAATACCTGTACTTTCTACTTCTTACATGTTGAACTCAAATACCTGTACTTTCTACTTCTCACATGTTGACACCAAATACCTGTACTTTTCTACTTCTCACATGTTGAACACAAATACCTGTACTTTCTACTTCTTACATGTTGAACACAAATACCTGTACTTTCTACTTCTTACATGTTGAACCCAAATACCTGTACTTTCTACTTCTTACATGTTGAACACAAATACCTGTACGTTCTACTTCTTACATGTTGAACTCAAATACCTGTACTTTCTACTTCTTACATGTTGAACACAAATACCTGTACTTTCTACTTCTTACATGTTGAACTCAAATACCTGTACTTTCTACTTCTCACATTTCCAAACAGGCTGGTTCCTTTAGTTTGAATGTGTGTTTGGTGGCGTGATCATTATTATTTAGAGTCATTGCGTGCCTATTGATTTGAACACGATCCGTGTATCCATCATTTCCTGGTCTTCTCTAAAGAAGAGGGACAATGAAAACGTTGTCATGTTGCCGTTGTCAGCATGGAACATCATTAGCTAACAATGACATTATTGTTCTATTATATAAAGGGAGTCAGGTACTCTTTAAACAGCTGCTAGTTATGGTACTTTTTACTGAAGTACATTTCAAAGCCCTCTTTACTTTGACTTGAGTTAAGAAGTTTAGTCAGTACTTCTACTTTTACTAGACACGAGTATCTGTACTTCTACTTGAGTAAAGGAAGTGTGTACTTTTGACATCTCTGTGCTGCTGTGGGAGGAGGGGGGAGACGATGGAGG
>JAAOOA010002740.1:5000-17500 GCA_012861695.1 Trematomus loennbergii | reverse complement strand
AGGAGAAGAGAAGGGGGAGAGAAAGCAGAGAGGGAAGGAGATGAGTGGAGAAGACTACATACACACACACACACACACACACACTCTCTCAGAGTACAGTGTGTGTGTGTGTGTGTGGTGTGTGTGTGTGTGTGTGTGTGTGTGTGTGTGTGTGTGTGTGGTGTGTGTGTGTGTGTGTGTGTGTGTGTGTGTGTGTGTGTACATGTATTCAACCTGCACCTCCCTGCCTCCATAGTATTCATTGTGTGTTACCCATGTTCACTCATCTTATAAAATGTGTATTATCTTATTATTAAATTCATGTTGCTCCATTCTTTATTCCTCATGTTTTAGCACATGTGTAAGGTTGTGTAACGGCCCCATTAAGGAATGATCTGATGAAACAGACACATTTGAATATTGATTTGAGTCGTTTCTTGTGTCACATCACAAGTTTTCTTTCATGAATAAATGTCTTTGAGTTTTTGACATTTTGAAAATAAGACGAATCCAAACGTGTAAAAACAGATGTATACAAAGAGATGGAAAGGATATAGGAAAAGAGTGAGAACAGAGAAAGAAAGTGTCCTTGTCCTGAAGAAAGGATGCAAAAGAGAGGACAGGAATAAAAAGGAGAGAATGAAGAAGTCATGAGAGAAAAAAAATGAATTAAAGAAGAGAAGAAGAAGACTCAATAAATGAGGATATTCTCAGAGGGTCAAACTGAGGGAGTATGGAGTCATCGGTAGAAGACCACAACACACACACACACACACACACACACACACACACACACACACCACACACACACACACACACACACAAAACACACACACACACACAGTAACACACAGCCATCTTCATTACCTGAACCGATGCAGAGCAGCTACAGAGGCAAATCAATAACTCTCTGCTGTACTGAACGCTCTGCAATACACCAACACACACACCACACACACACTAACACACACACTAACACACACACTAACCACACACACACACACACACACACACACAGTAACACACACAGTAACACACACACACACACAGTAACACACCAGTAACACACACAGTAACACACACACTAACACACACCACACACACACAAACACACACACAGTTACACACACAGTAACACACACACACTAACACACACACACACACAACACACACACACACAGTAACACACACAGTAACACACACAGTATCACACGCACACTAACACCACACACACACACAAACACACACTCACACACACAGTAACACAAGAAACAGATACAAAGGAAAAAGTCACACAGGCATGGACACACACATCACACACACATCACACACACACACATCCACACACACACACACACACACATCACACACACACACATCACACACACAAACACACACATATACATGTGTTCTAGAGGAGGATATTCATTCATTAGAGTCAGTCAATAGGAGAGAGAAGACACATTAACTCGCACACACACACACACACACACACACACACACACACACACACACACCACACACACACACACACACACACACACACACACACACACACACACACACACACACCACACACACACACACACCCATGTGGTTGGGAAAGTGTATATGCTGTACTGTACAGTACATGTTATGTGTGTGTGGTGTAAGAGGGCAAATCTGATTAAATTGCGCTTTCTGTGTGGGTGTGATATTCATATACAAGGTGAGACCGGCCTCACCTTGCTCTGTGTGTGTGTGTGTGTGTGTGTGTGTGTGTGTGTGGTGTGTGTGTGTGTGTGTGTGTGTGTGTGTGTGTGTGTGTGTGTGTGTGTGTGTTGTGTGTGTGTGTGTGTGTGTTGTGTGTGTGTGTGTGTGTGTGTGTGTGAGACACTACATACTGATATCACCTGAAATCAGCAGGAGAGGACTCTTTAAAGTAGAGACACTACATACTGATATACACCTGAACATCAGCAGGAGAGGACTCTTTAAAGTAGAGACACTACATACTGATATACACCTGAAATCAGCAGGAGAGGACTCTTTAAAGTAGAGACACTACATACTGATATACACCTGAACATCAGCAGGAGAGGACTCTTTAAAGTAGAGACACTACATACTGATATACACCTGAACATCAGCAGGAGAGGACTCTTTAAAGTAGAGACACTACATACTGATATACACCTGAACATCAGCAGGAGAGGACTCTTTAAAGTAGAGACACTACATACTGATATACACCTGAACATCAGCAGGAGAGGACTCTTTAAAGTAGAGACACTACATACTGATATACACCTGAACATCAGCAGGATCACACACACACACACCCACACACACACACACCACACACACACACACACACACACACAACACACACACACACACACACACCACACACACACACACCACACACACACACACACTAATGTGCTGTATACATATCTACAGTATAATGTTCATTAAAATGTATGCGCCTCTTCAAAGCACCAACGACAATGATGCCATCTGCTGTTGTGTATCGAGGCTATGTGTGCAAAGACACACACACAACACGCACACACACACACACACACACACACACACACACACACACAACACACACACACACACACACACACACACACACACACATTCAGAGACATGCGCATGTGAAGAAAAACCAGGCACACACACAGATACTAATAAACATTTACTTTAACTCCCCGATTCACACTACACTTCTTGATCTTGTACAATTACATCTCTGCATACAGGTGAATGCTGCTTGTAGTTCTTAGCGATACACACACACACACACACACACACTCTCAAACACGGCACCAGAATTTTCAGGCAATTTGCTTTCATCTTTGGGTCATTCCTACCAGCCCAAACCTCCCTTTTTAAAAGCGAGCTTCTCCTCTTCTCCTCTAAGTGCGTCGCACAAAGGGCCCATTTCAAAGGCAAATTCCACTTAGATTCACAAGTGCTGTGTATACTCTGGTACTCCAGGCAGAAATTCATCAAAGCTTAATGTTCCCTTCACAGAAAATCACTTAGCGCAGAAGCTAGTCGCGTGTGTGTGTGTGTGTGTGTGTGTGTGTGTGTGTGTGTGTGTGGTGTGTGTGTGTGTGTGTGTGTGTGTGTGTGTGTGTGTGTGTGTGTGTGTGTGTGTGTGTGTGTGTGTGTGTGTGTGTGTGTGTGTGTGTGTGTGTGTGTGTGTGTGACTGTTACACATGGCAGCTTTTCCATGTTGTTTGATAGCAGTTTAAAGGGTCACCGCAGCGCCACTCACCTCCGGCCCAATCGGCTCTGTTTATATGTTCAGATTCATTAGAATAAAAAGGTTTCTTTGAAGATGTAAAGACACAAGCTCAATGAAACACTAAAGCTGTTATGGTTGACAACGAGAGTAACTTTTACGTCTAAAGATGAAGTAAATGTAAGGTCATTTGATCAGAAATCGAGAAAACTTTGTCCAGACATTGAGTTATTTTAATGATTGAATTAACTATGCAGAGCCCTATCTGTCAAGACTTCAGATATGTTTTGTATCACTACTTATAAAGGATGAAATAATTAACAAGATAATCCGTCACGAAAAAACCGAATTATATTATATATATACACATTGATTTATTATTATTTAAGATTGATACATATGAATAAATGGCTTTGATAAGGTGCAGATTAAGAGCAAACTGTTTAAGGTTCAGGGTTTGGACATATATAGGTTAAATACAATCATAATGAATATTAGATACAAATGTAGTAAACAGTCAATACAGACATTGTAATTGAGTCTTAAAGAATGAAACGTCCCTGAGTTTAATGTAAAGAAATACACAAAATGGATTTCTTGCCGGGACATTTAATATTTTCCTGTGTAGGATTCACTGGGTCAGTTTGATTACGAGTTGTTTCCAGAGGTGTGAAGTATTGGAGTACAAATAGTTCGTTACTGTACTTAAGTAAATTGTTCTGGTATCAGTACTTTACTCCACGACTTTTTACTTTGAACCCAAATACCTGTACTTTCTACTTCTTACATGTTGAACTCAAATACCTGTACTTTCTACTTCTTACATGTTGAACACAATACCTGTACTTTCTACTTCTTACATGTTGAACACAAATACCTGTACTTTCTACTTCTTACATGTTGAACTCAAATACCTGTACTTTCTACTTCTTACATGTTGAACCCAAATACCTGTACTTTCTACTTCTTACATGTTGAACACAAATACCTGTACTTTCTACTTCTTACATGTTGAACCCAAATACCTGTACTTTCTACTTCTTACATGTTGAACTCAAATACCTGTACTTTCTACTTCTTACATGTTGAACCCAAATACCTGTACTTTCTACTTCTTACATGTTGAACACAAATACCTGTACTTTCTACTTCTTACATGTTGAACCCAAATACCTGTACTTTCTACTTCTTACATGTTGAACACAAATACCTGTACTTTCTACTTCTTACATGTTGAACCCAAATACCTGTACTTTCTACTTCTTACATGTTGAACACAAATACCTGTACTTTCTACTTCTTACATGTTGAACACAAATACCTGTACTTTCTACTTCTTACATGTTGAACTCAAATACCTGTACTTTCTACTTCTTACATGTTGAACACAAATACCTGTACTTTCTACTTCTTACATGTTGAACTCAAATACCTGTACTTTCTACTTCTTACATGTTGAACTCAAATACCTGTACTTTCTACTTCTTACACTTTGAACACAAATACCTGTACTTTCTACTTCTTACATGTTGAACTCAAATACCTGTACTTTCTACTTCTTACATGTTGAACACAAATACCTGTACTTTCTACTTCTTACATTTTGAACACAAATACCTGTACTTTCTACTTCTTACATGTTGAACACAAATACCTGTACTTTCTACTTCTTACATGTTGAACACAAATACCTGTACTTTCTACTTCTTACATGTTGAACCTAAATACCTGTACTTTCTACTTCTTACATGTTGAACACAAATACCTGTACTTTCTACTTCTTACATGTTGAACACAAATACCTGTACTTTCTACTTCTTACATGTTGAACTCAAATACCTGTACTTTCTACTTCTTACATGTTGAACTCAAATACCTGTACTTTCTACTTCTTACATTTGAACACAAATACCTGTACTTTCTACTTCTTACATGTTGAACTCAAATACCTGTACTTTCTACTTCTTACATGTTGAACTCAAATACCTGTACTTTCTACTTCTTACATTTGAACCCAAATACCTGTACTTTCTACTTCTTACATGTTGAACCCAAATACCTGTACTTTCTACTTCTTACATTTGAACCCAAATACCTGTACTTTCTACTTCTTACATTTTGAACACAAATACCTGTACTTTCTACTTCTTACATGTTGAACACAAATACCTGTACTTTCTACTTCTTACATTTTGAACACAAATACCTGTACTTTCTACTTCTTACATGTTGAACACAAATACCTGTACTTTCTACTTCTTACATGTTGAACACAAATACCTGTACTTTCTACTTCTTACATGTTGAACACAAATACCTGTACTTTCTACTTCTTACATGTTGAACACAAATACCTGTACTTTCTACTTCTTACATGTTGAACACAAATACCTGTACTTTCTACTTCTCACATTTCCCAAACAGGCTGGTTCCTTTAGTTTGAATGTGTGTTTGGTTGCGTGATCATTATTATTTAGAGTCATTGCGTGCCTATTGATTTGAACACGATCCGTGTATCCATCATTTCCTGGTCTTCTCTAAAGAAGAGGGACCAATGAAAACGTTGTCATGTTGCCGTTGTTCAGCATGGAAACATTCATTAGCTAACAATGACATTATTGTTCTATTCATATAAAGGGAGGTCAGGTACTCTTTAAAACAGCTGCTAGTTATGGGTACTTTTTACTGAAGTACATTTCAAAGCCCTCTTTACTTTGACTTGAGTAAAGAAGTTTAGTCAGTACTTCTACTTTCACCAGAGTATTTTTAAACACGAGTATCTGTACTTCTACTTGAGTAAAGGACGTGTGTACTTTTGACATCTCTGGTTGTTTTTGACGCCACATGTTACAAAGACTTGTTGGTAAGTAAACACAATCAAATAAACTTGTTGGTCCTACCTTTGACGGAGGTGTTGGGCGGGGCTCCCTCCATGCGCAGGTTCCACGGCGGGTCTCCCCCGTTGGCGAAGTCTCTCATCTTCAGGTAGCTGATGGTGAGCCGGATGATGGAGGCTTTGTCCAGCTGCGAGGTGATGGCGCCCGGCAGCGGCAGCATCTTCGCCAGCTCGTAAAACTCAAAGTTCTCCTTCCCCCGCCGCGACCGCGCCGCGTCACGTGACTTCTCCTTCCTCAGAGCCTGCAGCCTGGACGGAGGGCAAAGAAAGAAGTGAAGAATTCTGATTATGAAAGACAAGAGAATCAGAACGGGGTTCACGGGAGACTTGAGCCAATTAACACTGTGGGTATAAAGGTAGGAACCAATGTTTGTGGTTAGAGGTTCCGCCGGAAGGCCATACAGTTTTTGACCACACACACACACGGAGCACACACACACATTACATGTCACTTGTTAGACGCTTTTATCCAAAGCGACTTACATACTCAATACTGTGGACAATCCCCACAGGAGCAATTCGGGGTGAAGTGTCTCAGGGACACAACGACATGCTGACTGCAGTGGGTTTGAACCTGTGGACCCCCTGATCCGAACAACTACGCACAAACCACTGCGCCACACGCCTCCTTACACACACGGAGAACACACACACACACGGAGAACACACAACACACACACACAGCGGAGAACACAAACACACATGGAGAACACACACACGGAGAACACACACAAACAGGGATTACAAACATTTGCCAAAGACATTGTGTGAACCGTAATATTGTGTCTGGTGAATGAGAGAATGAAGCAAGTTAAATGGACACCAGTACAAAAGGAAATAAATGGACTGTATTTAACTGGAAACTATGAATCGGACTTGTATTCACCTGACAAACTGTGTGTGCATCAATTACGCCAAGATAGCGTTGGCTTAGCATCTACAGTTAATATTGAACAGAAATGAAAGTTATGTGTAGAAATGAAACACATTTAGAGAAACTATGCTTTTGAGGGTTTTCCCTTTTCCTGTCGTGTGTTATTTAGGTTTCTGTGCATGTGAATGGTCTGCAAAGGTCAAATCCAAAAGTTCCCTCCAGAAACCAAGACCCAAGGAAGAGTCTAGGCATACGTCGTTTGGGCTCAAAGATACTACTTTCCCATTGACTTACATTGGGAAAGAGACATCTGTGCATCAGTGTGCATTGTTCGTTGTGTTGCTAAATCATTACAAACACCTTTATTTGATCAATAGGGTCTAAATCAGTGGTTCTCAACTGGGGGTCGCGACCCAAAAGTGGGTCGCGGACCCGTTTTGAGTGGGTCGCGGATGTGTGAGTGAAGAAAAAAAAGTTGAAAAAAAAATTCAAATTTTTTTTTTTTTTTTGGGGGGAAAACTCAAACTTTTATTTTGAAGGGCCGATTTTCTTCTCAGAGTGTACCAGAATGCGTAGTTTATGTTAGTATTCTAAAAATCTCCTGGGGAGAATCCCCCCAGACCCCCTGCTGGGGTTGGGTTTTCAGCATGTGTGCCTTTTATATAGTTCAGCTTTGATTCCATCATCTCATTAAACCTTTTTTAAAAGCATACTTTAGTTCTGTGAAGGGATATAAGGGATATATGCACTGTACTTCACTTTTATTAATATTGTATGCTCAAAAGCGATATATTACAGCACGATTTTTTGTTGAATAGATTTGAGTGCTTCAAAATGTTGGGTCGCGATGTATTGACCAAGTAAAAAGTGGGTCCCGAGGCCGGACCAGTTGAGAACCACTGGTCTAAATGGTGTAAAATTCTCTCAAAGCCAAATCCAGAGTTATTTTCCCTTTCCATTCATTAGTCTGAGCCGAGAGCGAGAGATCGGAGGCTTTAGTAAATATCCAAGAGTGAGAATATGCACGTTTGTAGATGACATCACTTCAAGACTTCAGTGAAGTAAACTGCACCACCAGACATCACCTTCTTCCCTTCCCTCCTTCCTCTCCTCTTTCTCCTTCCTCTCCATCACTTTCCACTCTATTACTTTATGTGAAATAGCTGCTCTGTTTATTCTCCCCCTCTCTTTCACCCTTCAACAACAACAGTGACGACCATACTTTCCCGCGGCCTCTCATCATCATCGGACGCCGTTATGAATTAACTCAGCAATAAATCAGCTGCTTAAAAACCTCTGTGGGCTTCCTGCCGGCCACACACACACACACACCACACACACACACACACACACACACACACACACACACACACACACACACACACACACACACACACACACACACACACACACACACACACACAAAGACAGGTGATTAATTTTTGCCGGTGCAAAAGTGTTGAGGGATATGAGGAGAGGAGGGTGTAAGGAGAAGGAGAGGGATGAGATGGAGGGATAGCGGACAAACACTTTGGAGGAGGAGGAGGAGGAGGAGGAGTTGTTTGGGGCTAGAAATGAATAATGGCTGTCATCTGGCAAAGAATATCATTTTCATACTGTTTGTCATTATTTATCAGGGAGAATAAACACTAAATGAGGAGAGGAGAGGCAAGGTAAGAGGAGAGACAAGAGAGGAAAGGAGAGACTAGAAAGGGAAGGAAACGAGGGGAAATATAGGAAATAAGAGGAAAGGAAAGGAAGGATACTATAGGAGACAAAAGGAGAGGAAACAAGAGGAGAGGAAAGGAAAGGATACTAAAGGAGACAAGAGGAGAGCAGAGGATATGAAAATAGACGTGCTGCGTTATATTTTGGTCTTTTAATCTCATCGTTGTGACCGACCAAATCTCTTTAGAACTTTCTCTGGACCTGATGAGCAACTACTGTTTGGTGTGTGTGTGTGTGTGTGTGTGTGTGTGTGTGTGTGTGTGTGTGTGTGTGTGTGTGTGTGTGTGTGTGTGTGTGTGTGTGTGTGTGTGTGTGTGTGTGTGTGTGTGTGTGTGTGTGTGTGTGTGTGTGTGTGTGTGTGTGTGTGTGTGAAGGCTGACGAGGAGCAGCGAGGCAGACGGGATTTATTTGTTCCGCAAAACTTGAAAGCTTATGTTGATGGACGACAAATATGTCTTCATGTCTGTATGTTATGTGTGTGTGTGTGTGTGTGTGTGTGTGTGTGTGTGTGTGTGTGTGTGTGTGTGTGTGTGTGTGAGTTTAAATGTGGATATGTGAGAGTGTGTGTATGCGGACGGGGAGGTGTGTTTGACCTTGACTCAAACAGACATATTTATCATGTACCAGCTCAGTAGGTAAATGCAACACTTGTGAACCGTGTGTGTGTGTGTGTGTGTGTGTGTGTGTGTGTGTGTGTGTGTGTGTGTGTGTGTGTGTGTGTGTGTGTGGTGTGTGGTGTGTGTGGTGTGTGTGTGCGTGTGTGTGCGGTGTGTGTGTGTGTGTGTGTGTGTGTGTCGGTGTGTGTGTGTGTGTGTTGGTGTCTGTGTGTGTCGGTGTGTCGGTGTGTGTCGGTGTGTGTGTGTGTGTCGGTGTGTCGGTGTGTCGGTGTTTGGGTCTTATAAACATGGAATGAAACCGTGTCGTAAAGTTCAGCCGGGTGACTTGATGGTGTTTTAAAGAGCTTGTCACGGCAGGCGAGGTGTGTGTGTGTGTGTGTGTGTGTGTGTGTGTGTGTGTGTGTGTGCCTGACTGTGTGTGTGTGTGTGTGTGTGTGTCTGACTGTGTGTGTGTGTGTGTGTGTGTGTGTGTGTGTCTGACTGTGTGGTGTGTGTGTGTGTGTGTGTCTGACTGTGTGTGCGTGTCTGACTGTGTGTGTGTGTGTGTGTGTGTGTGTGTGTGTGTGTGTGTGTGTGTGTGTGTGTGTGTGGTGTGTGTGAGTGTGTGAGTGTGTGTCTGACTGTGCGTGTGTCTGATGTCGTAAAGTCAGCGAGGTGGGTCGATGGCTTTTTAAAGAGCTTGTCAGCTCAAAGGAAGAGATATGTGTGTTTCTGAATGTGTGTGACTTTTTAAGAGTGCATAGACAGAGAGCATGTGGGAAAATCAGTGGGGGGGTCAAGGTTTAACTTCCAGGTCAATTGGAGGTCAAGTGGGCATCAGTCATGACAGCAGGACGGGCTGTGGTCGGGCTGATTTACTGACTGAGACAGAAATATCTGATCATACAAGAAACTCCAGCTTCTCTCGATTATTAGATTCCTGAAGCTTTAGTTATTTATTCAAACATTTCAAAGAAGAGTTTTTACTGAGGATGCTTCTCGTCAATATCCCTAAAATATAATCATCACAACTGTTATATTCACTTTGTCTGCGCTGAGTGACAGTCAGTCCAAAGCACATGGAGAGCCATTTGTATTCTTGCATTTCAGTGCATTTGCTAGAAAAGAAAGTCAAGTCAGCAAGTTATAGTTTTGTATAAGATGGAAGTAGATGAAATGGTACCGGAGTAAAACAAAAGTGCTATTACTTGCTCCTAAAAACAATGAATGGTTAACATAAACAAATAAAGTTTGGCTTCTTGACGAATGATTCAAATCACTGACTGACTCGGATTATTGGTGGTTAATCAAAATCCATCCAGTCAGTTTTCCTCTGATCTTACGGCCCGTCCACACGGCGGCGTGCGTTGAAGCTTCAAACGCTTCTGCCCATTCACTTTGAATGGGGTGACGTCACACTTTGCCGAACTGCATTGTGGGAGCGTCGCTTCGCTTTGCTCGCTTCAAAAGTTGAGCAATGTTCAACTTTTGAAGCTTCGACGGAAGCGTCAGCCAATCAAATCATATGCCAGTAACAAGCTCTAGCCAATCAAACCGCGTGCTTGTGTGGTCCGGGGCGGGAGATTCATGTGATTGGTTGTTGGTTGAGCATCAGACACGCCCGCCGGCAAGCTTCAACGCACGCCGCGTGTGGACGCTGCGTTAGTCAAAAACAATTGAACATTTGTGCTTTTTTTTTTACTTTAAACTATAGGCTTAATGTGAGTAAACGAGGTCTTTTGACAAAGCATAAAACTTGTGGTAATGAGTTGGAATTAAGTTAGCTCACTGGAAAAATGCTGCTCCAAAAACAAGTTAATCAATAATGAAAACAAGGTTTTTCACTTGAAATAAGTCCAAAAATTGGTAAGATTTATTGAACTAAGAAGGGATATTTAGATAAATCACATCTTGTAATTAGCTGGAGAACTCATTTAGCACAATATTTGACCAGAATCAGGTGATGTTGTGTTACAAAATAATCCGCAAATGCTCAAAAGTTTTTGTTTTCTGATGTTAGTTGGTGATTTTCTAATAAAGAATATGTGTTTCATCTGAGATACAACTCAAAGTAAGATGTTTTGACTTAAAGGTCCCATGTCATGGCCATTTCTACTGATCATAATTCCATTGTTGAGGTCTACTAAAATAAATGTATATTGTTCAATGTTCCAAACTAACACTGGTTTCTCATACAGCATCTCTGTATAGTATGTGTATCACTCTCTGTCCTACACGGCTTGTTGGAGCTCCTGCCCCCCCCCCTCCCTGTGAGCCCAGTGGCCGTCTGCGAGACAGCGAGACCAGCGAAACCCAGCCCCAAAACACACACACACCCGCAGCTGGTTGGGAGTTTGTGTGTGTGCCAGGCTGAGTTCCACGGTGTCTCGCCGACCCACACCAGTGAGCCAGCTCACAGTGTCCCGCTCCTCGCAGCAGCGAGCCTCGCAACGTCCCGCCGAGTGTGTGTGTGTGTGAGGAAGTCAGCGGATTGGTCCAAGCGTAACGGCTCGCGGACGTAACGTCACTATACCCAAGAAGTAAACAATGGAAAAAGAAAAATGTCCAACGAGGCGTTCTGGGGAGCATAGACAGGTCTTCTCTGTGTTAGAGTTGTATCCCTACAGGGTGTACTTTGAGGGGTTTGTGACTCTGCAGACCGTTCACATGCAGAAGCTACAGAACACACAAGGGGACGGTAAGAACCAGAAAAAGCATGACATGGGACCTTTAACAAGATGATGCATTGTCTAAAAACAAGGGCCTATATCTCACTGCAGTGTTACTTCTGAAGTTATTGTGTCTTATATCAGGTGTAGAGACATATTCTGACTAGATATTAGACACAGATACTGGGAAGATTTGTAGTTTTTGTAAGAGGTGTAATAAAGGGTTTTGAGTCAAACAGGACAACAGACACACATTTGAGGGGAAGACAACATAAAAGGCTAAATCCTATTACAAAACCACACTTATTATTATTCCTGAACAGCGTATGCTGAAACAATTCATTTCAGATTGCATTGTGTAGTTAAATCCTTCAGAGACTGAAGCACATTTATATTCCGCTCCCTTCTCATTTAGTTCGAACAGAAGTCAATTTTGGTCCAATTCATATTTCGGAGTAAACTCCCCGCTTAATTTGTTCTGTTGCGTCCAGATATCAGAGTATCTGTTTGCGGGATCAGCTCA
>JAAOOA010002740.1:0-2500 GCA_012861695.1 Trematomus loennbergii | reverse complement strand
GTGTGTGTCCGACAGTCTGTTGCATCCGTGAGTGTGTGTGTGTGTGTGTGTGTGTGTGTGTGTGTGGTGTGTGTGTGTGTGTGTGTGTGTGTGTGTGTGTGTGTGTGTGTGTGTGTGTGTCCGACAGTCTGTTGCATCCGTGAGTGTGTGTGTGTGTGTGTGTGTGTGTGTGTGTGTGTGTGTGTGTGTGTGTGTATAATCCCCAGAATATCCAGCTACACCCCTGCTGCTAAACACACTCACATGCAGACACACAGCATCATTACAATGCTAATCATCCTCCAATAGGATTGTAGTGATGGAGATCAGTGTGAACCCCGACTGAGAGATACTCTAAATCCCTCCATCACACTGAGAGGGGAACGAGAGGAAGAGGAGAGGTGAGGAAGAGGAGAGGAGGAAAGAAACATGTAGAAAATATACAAATATTCTATCACTTTTTGTAAAACATTTTGTTCATGTTTTAAAAAGTATGTGTTTTCCTTTTAAACGAGAACATGTCATTCTGCTTTTGTTCAATATATATATATGAAGTCAACAGTATAATTTAAATGCATTTGTATATATATATAGATGTTTGTTATGATTGTACAATGCTTTGACAATACTCTACGTGATCATGGTCATGCCAATTAAGCTTTTTGAATTTAATTGTAAGAGATGGAAGAGGAAGAAATAAAAGAGACCATCTGCATGAAAAGAAAAAAACTTGACTAGTGAAAATTGTCTTGTCTTTTGTGTGTGTGTGTGTGTGTGTGTGTGTGTGTGTATGTGTGTGTGTGTGTGTGTGTGTGTGTGTGTGTGTGTGCGCTAACAGGATTGTAGCTAACAGGATGGAGGAAGCTGTGATAGCTGAGGCTGTCAACACGAGTTTCCACTCTGTGAAGGATGTGTGTGTTCACTCTGCCTCGACTCATAGAGTGAAGGTGAAATGAGTCTGAAAGGAGTTAGCATTTTAGAAAACGTACCTGTCTTACCCTTTTCTCAGGGTTTTTTTTAACGTGATTTTTGTTAAATGTCTGAAATAAGGTCTGAGGAGATTTTCTCAATGAATACCCCACTGGTGAATGTCTGAAGCTTCTTCTTGTCTTACAAACTCCAGATGCAAACAAGGGAATAAACCAGAACACTGAACGTTAACACTCTAACGTTAGCCACCTTTAGCTTAGCGGTGGTGACGTGAAGTCATGTGACCGTGCTGTAGTTCCTTTATAGCCCAACATTAGCCTCCTTTAGCTTAGCGGTGGTGACGTGAAGTCATGTGACCGTGCTGTAGTTCCTTTATAGCCCAACGTTAGCCACCTTTAGCTTAGTGGTGGTGACGTGAAGTCATGTGACCGTGCTGTAGTTCCTTTATAGCCCAACATTAGCCTCCTTTAGCTTAGCGGTGGTGACGTGAAGTCATGTGATCGTGCTGTAGTTCCTTTGTAGCCCAACATTAGCCACCTTTAGCTTAGCGGTGGTGACGTGAAGTCATGTGACCGTGCTGTAGTTCCTTTGTAGCCCAACATTAGCCACCTTTAGCTTAGCGGTGGTGACGTGAAGTCATGTGACCGTGCTGTAGTTCCTTTATAGCCCAACATTAGCCACCTTTAGCTTAGCGGTGGTGACGTGAAGTCATGTGACCGTGCTGTAGTTCCTTATAGCCCAACATTAGCCACCTTTAGCTTAGCGGTGGTGACGTGAAGTCATGTGACCGTGCTGTAGTTCCTTTATAGCCCAACATTAGCCGCCTTTAGCTTAGCGGTGGTGACGTGAAGTCATGTGACCGTGCTGTAGTTCCTTTATAGCCCAACATTAGCCACCTTTAGCTTAGCGGTGGTGACGTGAAGTCATGTGACCATGCTGAAGTTTGTTTATAGCCTAACGCTGCGCACCAACGCTAAGCTAAAGGCAGACTCAATGTTTATTTAGTTAGTTGTTAGCATATTTTCATGACATAGAAGGTTCAGACATTCACGATTCGAGTATTTTATATCGTCAAACAAAATCTATTCAGCTTGTTTCCGTTATCTAACCAAAACCATGTTCAGAAACCATTGACTTCCAGAAGAAGAGGGAAGAGGAAATGCTAAGTCTTGTCCGGGTTTTAGGACTCATTACGGCACCATTTTTTCTTCTCAGCTGCAGAAGAAAGCCTCACAAAGGTGCTTTTACCTAAAGTTGAGAGTTGCTTTGTGCTTGGATATGAGCATTATAGTATTGTATTTGCAGTGTAGTATAATAAATGCACAAACAACAACAGCTGTTGCATGACACAATGAATGACAGCTGGAGTAAACTGCTTCCACGCTCCATTAAAACACCAAATATGACTTTATGATCCCAGAAAGAGACTATAAGGAAGCTTTTGTGAACTGTTTAGATATGAAATCTACTGTTAAATCAAATATCAAATATTTATTCCCCTAAAACAGTGTGTTATTACCTGCAGCAGAGTGTGTTTGTGTGTGTTCACGGCAGCGCGATCTGCTTGCTGTCATGCTCGGGCTGAAGCTAA
>JAAOOA010002739.1:0-34975 GCA_012861695.1 Trematomus loennbergii | reverse complement strand
GATGCATAAGTAAAACTCTTAAGTACCTTTTTATTTTTATCAGCCAAGGTACAAGTGTACAACAGGTGGGTTTTCAGTTTACAACACAAGATGTGTAGACTCTCTGCTGTCTATACGTGAAGCAAAAATACATGTCTTTTTCAGCTGTACCTGGGTCCACTTCAAAGTGATTATCTTTTGTTATTATTATTAGTTCATATTTGTTTTTGTTTTGAATTCATGGGTAGAGAGAAAACACATGTTTATCTTTTTCAGTCACATACCGTTGCCTTAAAAAACATTTTTGTTTATTTTCCTGGTGTTTCTCAGTTGCAGTAACTGTTCAGCTCAGCTGACGAAAGGGATGTTTCACTCAGACAAAATAACCTTGACTGTACAGAAAGGTTTTGACATGAAAGATACATTTTCCAAACCAAAGATAATAAGTTTGCACAACCTTTACTTATTTAAAATGTTTAGTATGCAGAACTCCAAACTTGAAGTTGTACAAAATTTGAATGAGTTATCTTGACAAAATATAATTAGTTGACTCAATTGAAAAGAGAAACTTACACATGTTAGTTGGCCTCAAAACTTAAAAATCTTGTGCAGCCTGTTGCCTTGAAATGTTGAGTTGTCCTAACTTTTTTTTTTTTACAGTGTGGCATCTCAACCCTGTGGTCAGACCGTGGCCCGTGACATGTCTTGTGAATTCTCCGGCCGAAGCTCCAAATAACCATTAGTGTTTGCCATCAAAGCTCCAGCTCTCCTCGTGTCTCTCTGAGTCCTGTTTCCAATTGCTTCAGAAGTTTCCCCCACAAAGTTGATATTATGAGTACTTTTTTAAGGAAGAGGACTTATGTAATCGGTTTCTGGGAGCCAGAATTCTTGTTGGTTGCAAGGGGATCAAATACTTATTTTACACAATTAAATGCAAATCCATTTATATCTCTTATATAATATATATCTCTGGATATTCTTTTTATATTCTGTCTCTCATTAGTCAAATAAACCTACCATTAAAATAATAGACTGTTAATTTCTTTGCAAGTGGGTAAACTTACAAAATCGGAGCAGAGAAGTAAGCGGCTAACAATCTGAGCCGTGGTTGGCAGGACCAACCAGAAGATCCAGAGCCGGCAAGCCCAAGATGTTGCTATCCATCTGCAGAGTAGAGAATAGCCCTTTGGCTCTGTTTGACCTGAAAGCAGAACGAGCCTAATTGACCACTCGAGCCAAACCAGAGCTGTCAAGCCCAAAATGTTGCTTTCGATAACTGCAATGTAAGTAGCTTAATTCATATTTCTTTGTATCTAGGAAATGTCCCTGTCAGGCACTCAACTGATAGCTATCGCTAACTGTGTTGATTCGTTTTAATATGGTAAACAATGCTCAATGATTCTCAGGAAATCTGGAACTTGTTTGAACAACCTTGGATATTGTCCAACAAAGCAACAGTGACAAGTGATCCTTTCCACTGTCACCATAACTGAAGGAGGTGCTGGCAGTTACAGTTCACCAAATTTAATTAAACCATATTCCCAGCAATCCTGTAATATTCTGTTTGTAATATTTTCTTCTCCACTTCCTTGTAGCCTGACCCAGTATGACAGACTCTTTATCGTTACCACATAACTGAAGGCGGCTGCACAGTTCGCCAAATTTGATTAAACCACGTTAAGGATTGCTGAACAACTTGGTTTCCGATGAAAGCAAGTAAGTGGATGATTCAGGCAACATATTCCTTTTCAAGTATACAATTTCTCACGCATTGAGATCCATAGAATTGCCCTCCCACCTTGTCTTTTTTCCTACAAAATGCCAGAGAAAAACGACTCTAACTGATAAAACCTCAGGTTGCACAACGAGAATACTGACAGCAAACAACATACAAGCTTCGACTGGTTTAGTTTGCATTTTGGTTTGCTGAGAATGTATGTAATATAAATTACAATAAAATATGTACTGTACATTTAAGTGGACACATAAAGTGTCCACTTTTGTTATTATTATTAGTTCATATTTGTTTTTGTTTTGAATTCATGGGTAGAGAGAAAACACATGTTTATCTTTTTCAGATCACATACCGTTGCCTTAAAAAAACATTATTTGTTTATTTTCCTGTGGTTTCTCAGTTGCAGTAACTGTTCAGCTCAGCTGACGAAAGGGATGTTTCATTCAGACAAAATAACCTTGACTGTACAGAAAAGGTTTTGAACATATCGCTTCATTATAAGATAATGTCCAACATGTATTTTTTTATGTTTCATGTGAAAAGTGTTTTAGCCAGTACAAAATAAACTCACAGCAGCTTTTAAGTCATCATTTACTTGAACACAGTGAGCTACACTGATATTTTGAATGAGCGAGGAAGCTTCTGCTGATCTGGCGTGCTGATTTTATACACAATCATGTAAGTATTTTTCCTCATTGACTTCCATGTCAATAAATATAAGTACAAGACTGTCTAATGTCTGCACACTATGACAATGCATTTGTTGTTTTTTGTCAGCATTCTCATATTATTTTCACAATTCCTGCTTAAAAAAAGCCTGGTCTTTATTGCAAGTAAGGACGTTTTTTGCACATGAGTTTTTGGTCTTAATATGTGCAGCTCAATATGGGCCTAATAAGGCAGTAGTACCACAAGAATAGTAATTCTCCCATAATAACACTTAATAAATATGATCTCTTCTTATGTAACAAGACATGAAAATATAAGTGTTTAATTAAGTCTAAATAACTCAAAATGTGGTATTTCTATCTAAGAATATGTTCCCTATTTTAAAGTGAAGTCTTGTTCATAACCAATAAGCTAGTAATTTGACTCTAATTGACCTGAAAAGGTTCCCTATTCTAAAGTTGCCTCCTCTTCACACTTTGTAAATACATTATAGCACACACCTACTGAAATTAACCTCAACAGTACATGAACAAAGTAGGCACACGTTAAAATATCTGTTTTATTAATGAACCACTAAAGAGAGGTTCAGACACATACCAAAACATGTCAAGTTAAAAGCAGTTAAAAATGATGTATTGAAGTCAATGGCGAGAGAAACAAATTATCTTTCGATCCCGTTTGAATTGTGCCATGAATTACACATATGATGTTTGTCAATTTAAAAGATAATTTTGCAAGTAAAAAAAAAAAAAATGGTCGTACAACTGTGAAGTAACACTTTTTTTTTTGTGTGAACCGCTGAATGAACTACATCTCTGGTTAGACCCTCCAGAAAAACGCGGCTAAAATCCTTGATTATGCGGGCTAAAATCCTTGATTATGCGGGCTAAATCCTTGATTATGCGATCTGACCAGCTTCAATCTTGTAGGCTACTCACCTCGTTTCTTGTGGCCCTCGAAACGGTTTTGGAGGTTGATGCCTCGGTGAACGTGAGTTGTTTTACTTTCTTGACCGCAGCAGCAGAAAGCATCCCCCCTTTCGTGCAAGACATCTGCGTACTGCTTAGCCCGGTCTTTCGCAGAAATGTTCGTTGGCAAATGGGATGGATTCGATTTGTTCATCTTGGTCAGAGCCGTATAATATAATTATAATAGTATATAATAATAATAGTATAATAGTAGGCTATAATAATCTATATGGCGCTGATCTAGTTGCTTTTCTCTCTCGTGTGAGTTCCACACATTCACTCTACGGTGTTGTTTACCTGCGGCGAGCTGATGACATCACTACTTCACTTAACTTTTTTTTTCCTCAATTTTGTGTGGAAAAATGCGGGAATTATGCGACCTTTTAATAAATATGCGGCCTTTTAAAATATGCGCCATTTTGCTGATTATGCGGGAAATTATGCGATCGCATAATCGCGTTTTTCTGGAGGGTCTATCTGGTCTCGCCAATACACGTTACCAACACCAAGACGGCCGTCACATTAGCACATTTCACCTCTTTCTTTCAGAAAAGTATTAAACGAGGAGAAAATCACTACAAGTCTGGGCATGTTGAGAGCTGTACATACACAAAAGGGGAGTTAGTCGGTTCCGTGTGCATTTTCTAGTTCTACTACTTCTTTCTGGACACTCCCACAACTGTTAGTATAAATAGCAGAATCAGTGGGGATTACCTTTATCGAAAGAGCCTTTCTTCAGAGAAACTTCTCGCTCATTAAAAGGTAAGAGAGATGCTTTGTGATTGTTGATCAGTTAAGCAATGACTGGACAGTAACACATTCAGTGGGACATTTTATTTAGTTGTATAATACTTTTTGCTTTTAATTATGATACCAGAATTTGAAGGGTTTCTTTGCACTGAGGTCGATGTAATCACAGTTACTCGTATTAGTACTGAATGGTTATTATAGTTCTCTCACAACCAGGATTCTTCTGCTTTTCAGAGTGAAAATGGTGGACTATAAGTGACAGTATCCACTGGCTGCCGCGATGATGCCGGCACTTCAAGCAGGGTCCACATTAAGCTGAAGGGCAGATGGGGAGAGCGAACGCATCTGGCTTGAAGGAGATTCCTCTTTCATCCCAGGAGCTGTAAGTCTTAAATATGCCTTTCTATTTTTAAACAAAGGCTTTAACATGCTTCCTCAAACTGAACAAGAGATAACACACACACTTGTTCTAATTTACAGAAACTCAAATAATATAAACCTTTAATTATCCCTGTAGGGTAATTCAGGTGTTTATTAAGCAACATGAATAAGATTGAAATACAAGATAGCACAGGTAAGTGTTCACACAAGGAACACTCTGCAGCCTTGACATCTAGTTGCTCTCTGGGAAGAGGAAGCAAAGACAGTGAACATATCTTCTGTATTGCGCACATTTTATTATCTTCTCAACCCTTATACATTCAGTCATTTTGTGATAATCATTTGGATGTCTAAGCTTATTGGTTATCAAATACACTTTATCTCTTGTATCAATGTTTCCAAACAATTTCTGTCATTACACCAGGTGTCTTCTTTCACTGTTTCCTGCCCTGTCTCCATTGGAGAGCTGCATGAGATAGAGCTAGACAAACAGCCACCAGAAACACAAGATGATTGGTTCCCTGTCAAGGTGGTAGTCAAATCCCCTGAGGGAGGCACCTACAAGTTTCCCATTTTCCGCTCCATCACTACCACTGATGTACAATACTTCAGAGAAGAAATGGTTTGTGAAATGTTTGTTTGACATCCTGTACAATGTGCACTTTCCAGAAGATATGAAGTTATAACAAGTTATTCAAGCTGGTCTATAAGGAGTCCAGAGAAAATTCTGTATGTTAAATCTGTTTTTAATTCTTTTTTTAAGCTCCGGTGATGACTTCTATGTGTACTCTGCTACTTTCGACAGGATGTGGGAAGTATTTGACCCGGATTGGCGAGAGAAATACTATCGTAAGTGCTCAGAGCATATTCACATTTTAATTGTATGTATTCCAAAGATAACATGTATATAAACCTCCTCCACCTTTGGGTAAAAATATTCATTGTATTTAATGACAAATGAATCACAGCGTGACATTGTTGCACCAGGGTTTATGATTACAAATAAAATAGCCTAGTTGTAGGTGCAGTTTTCCCTTGTTAAGCATTAGAGTGGTAGTTTTAACAGCGCAGCCTCACCACCTTTTTCTATTTAACACAGCTGGCATTTGGATGGAGAAGGAATGCCCCATTGCATGAAGGCAGAAACTACTTCTTCTCTGCCCTCGGAGGTCCAGTTCTCCTGGACCAAGAAATGGAGTTTACTCCAATGTCATCGCGGGTGAAGCCTTTAGAACACCTACCTACCTACCTACCTATACCTACCTACCTACTACCTACCTACCTACCTACCTACCTACCTACTACCTACCTACCTACCTACCTACCTACCTACAAATAAAGTTATTGTATTGTAATAAAGGTTTTTTTCTAGGCTGATTGAGCTTAAGCTGAAGGGACTTGCTGATTCCAAAGAGAACTGGACTGATCTTGATGATATCACGGGAATATTAAACACCAAGAACCACTTATCAGGTGTACTATCATAGAATCTCAAATTATTAATTGATTTTGTGAACGAAAATGTTAAATCATGTGGAACCGAGAACAGAACCCTGAGAGACCCCACAAAAGACAGTTGTTTAAGATAAAGATTTTATAAAAGAAAATCATAAACTCAACTAAGTGCAGCTCTTTTGTCCAGCTATGTCCAGGAACATTGGAAAGATGATGCTTTCTTTGGCTACCAGTTCCTAAATGGTGTCAACCCCATGTTGATCCGACGTTGTTCAGCTCTGCCCAACAACTTTCCTGTCACTGATGAGATGGTCTTCTCCGGAGGTCCGTATACCTTGGTAGAGGAAATGAAGGTGAGTGTCTTGATACTCTCAGTAGTGTTTTGCCCAATGACATGGTGAATTAAGATGTTCATTTAGTATGTGTAATATATACTGTGTTGATGTGATTCAAATTGTTACTCATCCTTTCTAAAACAGAAAGGCAACATCTTCCTGTGTGACTACAAGCTTCTGGATGGACTGAAACCAAACATCATTGATGGGAAGCAGCAGTACATGGCGGCTCCCCTCGTCCTGCTCCAAAACACCTCATGATGAGCTGATGCCACTCGCTATTCAGGTGAGATTTGCACTCAAGTAGCTAACATAAAAGATCTATGCATTGATTAACTATCATTGATTCAACTATCATTCAAACTGCAGAAGAAGTCGGCCTATACATTTATTTATTCCTGCTTGAGCCAGAGCCAGGCAGGAATAGTTGAGTCGGATCAACTTTTTTTTACAAGACACAAAAGCATTGATGTATAAAAGACAAAGGAACGTGGGGCTGCTACTCTAAAGTGAACCCTTTGGTCTGACATGGGCTTCAATGAAAATGTATATTTCCCCTTAAAGGTTCTATATAAATGCAGTACATATATATATATATATCTTTTCCAGTCTCTGGCACCAATCAAAGCGCTTTACTCTCATGTCAGCATTGATCCATTCACACACTAATTAGGGGAGACTAATATACACCCCAATTGGCCATTCCATCGGGAACAATTTAGGGGTCAGCTTCTTGTCCGAGGACACTATTGAAACCATTGACCCGGCAATTGGTGGACGGCGCTCTTCCTCCTGAGCAACATAGCAAATAGTTGCTATGAAACTACTTTCTATGTAAAGATATAGGAGTAGTGATTACCTAAGCAGTGAATGAAGTCCCAGTCCGTGGATGCAGTCTCTCTGCTTTAACTTCCATATTTAAGCGTTTAAAAGATTGACTGAAAAGCAGAGAAAAGTGATAGTAAATAGCAGAAGAAACAAAATTACAGAAAATGGGTCAATGGATTGAAGAAACCACATCACCCTTCCTTCTCCTGCAGCTGAAGCAGACTCCAGCAGGAGACAATCCCATCTTCCTGCCTACTGATTCTGAGTACGACTGGTTGATGGCCAAGATTTTCGTGAGAAGTGCAGATTTCAACCTGCATCAAATCAATTTTCACCTGCTGCGCACACATCTGCTGGCTGAAGTCTTCACAGTGTCACTGATGCGCAATATGCCAAGGAAAAATCTACTGCATAAGGTACCTGGAATAATAATACTTGATTTACTGTAGCTGTATTTTTTCAACTTGCTTTCTTTGTTAGCATTTAATAGTGTTACTAACAGAGTTCCCTCCTTCCAGCTGCTCATACCTCACACTCGTTACACTCTGCATATCAACGTCCTAGCTCGAACAAACCTCATATCTGAGAACGGAGCTTTCTCACAGGTACGGAAAGACCAACTTTTTTAATATCATGTACAGTATTTGTCTCTAACTATATCCTGAAATATTGACTGTTTCCTAGTTTGTAGCTTCTGGTGGAGAGGCTTTGAAGACCATCCTGAGGCGATCACTGTCCTCATTGACCTACAACTCCCTCTGCATACCAGAGGACATCACTGAGCGTGGCCTGGAGGCTGTGCCCAACTTCTACTACAGGGATGATGGACTCAAGCTCTGGGATATCATCCAAAGGTATCATAGTGTAGGCAGTTTCTATTCTGCAATAATAATATGTGCTAGGGATGCAAATAATGTATATTGTAGTTGCCATGCGATAAAGACTCAGATGATGCTTAGGGGTAGGTTTGTTGGAACCAAACATACAACTGAATCACATAAAACTAATTATGTCAATGAAGAAAGGATAGATCCGCTGGCACGCACAAAGGCTATGGATCTGTTTTAATGCAGTTATTGCCCCAGCAAAGAGCACTAGTCCTGCAGTAAAGCAACTTGAAAATACAAATGCAGAATTAGAGTTTATGTTGCATTCCCCATCTGCAGAAGTGTGCTCCATGTTTTGGTTCATGAGGCCTGGCTACAAAGATTTTAAGATTTCTTAAAGTGTCAAACGTACACCTATACAACCAATTCTCAAACTTATCTCTTACCTTAGGTGAGGGATAATGTGCATTTTTCAATATTGAAAAATAAAGATATTGAAAAAGCCTTGCTGTACATTATCCCTTAAAAAAACGTGGTTCCACGGCGTACCAATGGCTGGAACTGCAACAAAAACAACTTAATTTTAAATGAACGGCAGCACAGATCAATGTTTTCTTTTACTGTCCAAGTCTTTTCACAGTTTATTTTTCTTTCAAGTCCTTAAACAACACCAGAGAAGCCATACCATGTTCATGTTAGTGTTTACCTCCTGTCTGTCTTCTTCTGTTGACATTTCTGACATCTAACGCTCTATCTTTCCTTCTCTCGCTTGATCCTTCTCGGCAACGGTCATTATTTAGCTTAGCAGCGGTCTGTTATCGAGTATTAATACCCTCTGATATCTGTAATGACCGAATCGGGTTTTCAACTCAGCCGTGTAATAATACATTTTATACATTTAGTTTGTTTTGAAATCCCGTAAGGTTGCCAGGTAACGAGTATGGTTGTTGCTCATGGTCACTGTTTAACAACAAATGCATGCAGCATGATACTTCATATAAGACCACAAACTTAATTTGCTGGTAGCATAGGCATCATTTTCGCTGGGGACATGTCCCCTACAATTTTAGAAAGTATAGTTTGTTTAAAAATCGGAATAATAGTGTGCACAAATAAATGTTATAAATGACACACCTTGAGAAGGTTTATCTACACAAGAGAACATCTACCATCTTGAGAACCGTTTATCCGTTTTCAGTTGATCGGTGTATTTCTGGGAACCCAGTGGTGTAGCTAGCTTGCAACAAGTACAATAATTGTCAACCCAGTATGACTATCCAGCGGCGTCCATGGTTACTCACATTACAATGGTCACATGACTGTTGTCAAACATGAAAACAAAATGGTGGGGCAGGAAAAACTAAATCAAAACGATATAAGTTTAACATATTTGTGTGTGTGTGTGTGTGTGTGTGTGTGTGTGTGTGTGTGTGTGTGTGTGTGTGTGTGTGTGTGTGTGTGTGTGTGTGTGTGTGATTAATATTAATTTGTTACAGTATGAATATGGTGTGCTTATTGAGTAACCCCACTGTAGGCTGAGGCACCAATTTTCATAACAAAGTGACACCCATTGGTGGTATGCATCATGGAAGCCAGGTTAAGCTGGGATAACACAGCAAAAAAGCTACATTGGCATGTCTTAAAAAATGTCAAACTATTCCTCAAAGTTAGGATCCTCTTTGTCAAATATTTCACCAAAATCTTCAAAAGCACAGACCTGATTCTTCTAAAGGAATGGGCCATTCAATGATGTCCCTACAGAGAGTCATACTAGTGCAGTGTGTATAATACACCAGCTAGAAATGTGTTTTACATTTCAGGTTTGTGCACGGAATGCTCAGCTTCCACTACAAGAGTGATGCTGATGTTGAGGTTGACGAAAAACTGCAGGATTGGATTTCAGAAATCTTCAAATATGGATTTCTTTCCCGATCATCAACAGGTGGGCTAAAGAAAAGCTACATGTTTTAGATAATAACTGTGCACAGTTATGTACCATTGTAATATGATTATTTAAAAAAAGGCATCTTAGTAAAGCATTTACTTCCCTCTGGTTCTCAGGGATCCCACAGAGATTCACCACCGTGGCAGAGTTGGTGAAGTTTGTCACCATGGTGATCTTCACCTGCTCAGGACAGCACTCAGCCGTGAACACTGGACAGGTAAGCCTCCTAATATACCACAATTATTATGTATTTGTGTGGCATGGGTAAATAAGGTTTTATTAGTATTTTTCTGTGCTGGAGAACGATGGATGAATTCTGTTAAAAAAAATTACATTAGACTTAGAGGATTGTAAGCAAGTCTTTAAAATAAATAGTATTTGAAAGCTATGTTAGCAAGTCAGCAAGGCTTTATAGGCACAGTGAGGCTTTAAGCCAAAATCAACAAACTATAACATGCTGTTAAACTCACAAGAGCAACTGGATTCAACCACAATGCAAAACAATGAGAACAGAAACAGGAGTTGTATTACTTTAAAAAGGTTTTATTGCAAAACGGGCAGGTACTGTGAGTTTGTGGATGTAGTAGCAGAAAGAGCTGACACTAAAAATCCAGGACACAGGCTGAAAGATATATAATATACTATGTAATAAGAGCAGCATTGGCTCAGTCTCTATAGGGACTTGGCCTGGGAACCGAAGGGTCACAGGTTCACCTCTCATATCCTGCATGTGGCTCTGTATTCTTCTTCTTTTCTTTCTTAATAGTGAATACATATCTTACGAAAAACATTGAACGTCAAGGAGGCACTACAGAAAACTCTGTCCTCTCCTCTCCTCATCCTCTCTTGCCCATTAATGTCTGCACATGCTTTGTTCTAAATGTAATGGCACACAAATATGAATTTGTTGCAGTATGACTATGGTGGCTGGATGCCCAACACTCCAACCACAATGCAACTTCCTCCACCAACCAGAAAGGGGAAAACAAGTGAGGAAACACTGCTGCAGACATTGCCTAACAAGGGTCAGACAGCTAACGCAATGTCCACCTTGTGGCTACTCAGCAACTCGATCTCTGACACCGTAAGTGCCCAAAACTTCCTGTGAAATAAATTACATATCACCTCAAGATGTTCAGATCAAATCAATTAATATTATTTGCATTATATAAGATATTAATATATATAATATATATATATATTATATAGCCAAATGTTGTTTTATGTTTGATATACATTTACATTTGAGCAGGAACATTTATTTTTTATGTATAATTGATTCCATCAGGCACATCTTGTCCACTACCCTGATGCCGACTTTGACGAGACGACCCACTGCGAACTGATAAGGGCCTATCAAGGAGATCTTCAAGCATTGAGTGCACGCATCTGTCTTAGAAACTTGCTCCTGAAGGTCCCATACACATACATGGATCCAGCGAAGGTAGAAAATAGTGTGGCTATCTGAATATCAGAAGGATATATTCCTGAGGTGCTGGCCAAATTCCCCTTCATAGTAACCAAAGTAGAAACGGGGAAAAACTGCATGTTATTAAATAATGTTGGTGTGGTGGAAGGAAACTATACTGCGTCTGATCATTGAGTGATGATCTGGGAATTTTTTTAACAGCCTGATTGATAAAACGGAAAATATACAGTTTTAAATCATAATCGACATGTTATTTCTTCTTATTAGCCAATTAATCAATACACAGGGTATCTTAACAAAATAAATAGCTCCTGGAAAAATATTATTTTGCATTACAACTGTAAGACTTAAATAAACTGTGCCTTATTACTTATGGTAATAATGAAAAGATAAATATTTGTAGAGGGAATTTTGTTTTGCCATATTCACTATGCCATGTAACGTATCTGTATGTATACAAAAAACAGTTAGTGAGAAGTTTCTTATGATATCCATCTTTCATGGACGAAATGGGACAATTCCAACGTGTTTGTTTAAACTTGTATGTGATATGGAAAATGTAATAAACATGGTGTGGGTCATCTGAATATAAAAGTCATGTGGTGGATTTTTGGTTCCCCGAGAGACGCAACTTGGTTGAATTACTTATACTTATTTATATGATTAATAATGATATTAAATATATGAATACTATCCCTCTCTTCTCTCTCGGATGTAGTCAAGCACCTGCGGCCGACAAACTGCACCTCAGACAGCATTCCCTCTCGCCTTCTCAGAGATGTTTTTGATTCAGTTGGAGCAAGTATTTTATTACTTTTAAACACCTCTCTTACCTCAGGATGTGTCCCAGCTGCCTTCAAACATGCCGTGGTTAAGCCACTCCTTAAAAAGAAAAATCTCGACCCCTCCATTCTCGCAAATTTTAGGCCCATCTCCCAGCTACCTTTTTTATCAAAAGCCCTGGAGCGAGTAGTCTACGCCCAGCTGCAGTCTTTTTTAACCACGCATGGAATCCATGAAAAGTTTCAGTCTGGCTTCAAACCCATGCACAGCACTGAAACAGCCCTTTTAAGAGTTTTTAATGATCTGCTCCTAGCCGCCGACTCAGGTAGCCCAGCTGTCTTGGTGCTGTTAGACCTGACAGCTGCCTTTGACACTGTGGACCATAGCATCCTGCTGTCACGGCTTGAACAGTCCGCTGGCATCACAGGCTCTGCCCTTGCATGGTTCAGGTCCTACCTGACAGACCGTAGCTTCTCGGTACAGCTAGGTGCCTTCTCCTCTGCCAAAGCCCCTCTTACCTGTGGGGTTCCCCAAGGCTCGATTCTGGGCCCCATCCTTTTTCTACTGTACATACTGCCCCTAGGTTCAATACTCACAAAACATAACATTCCCTTCCACTGCTACGCCGACGATGTACAGATCTATCTGCCTCTCAAAGCAAATGTCACACACTCACTACAGCAGCTGATGGACTGCTTAAGAGATAAAATCCTGGCTGAGCAAAAACTTCCTCAACCTCAACGAGAGCAAGACCGAGGTCATCTTTTTTGGACCGCAACCTCCAGCCTCTCCGGTTGATATTCTGGGCTCTATCAAAAAAAACATCCTCCCCTCGTCATGAACCTTGGAGTGACCTTCACCAGCACTTTTAAATTCGACAAGCAGGTCAGCACCGTAGTAAATCCTGCTTTTTTAAAATAAGACTATTGGCCAAAACCAAGTCGTATTTATCTTTTAAAGACTTAGAAAGGGTTATTAACGCCTTTGTAACCTCGAGACTGGACTATTGTAACGCTCTGTATGTGGGTATGGACCAGGCCTCAATCAAACGCTTACAGCTAGTCCAAAACGCTGCTGCACGTTTGCTGACTGGTCACAAAAAGCGCGACCACATCACCCCTATTCTGGCCTCACTACACTGGCTTCCAGTTCGGTTCAGAATTGATTTTAAAATCCTTTTATTTGTTTTTAAAGCCTAAATGGGCTGGCTCCGGCCTATATAGCTGAACTGCTCCAGCGCTACACCCCAGCCAGAGCTTTAAGGTCTGCTGACCAGCTGCTGCTGGTAGTGCCCAAGACCAGGCTAAAACCCGAGGGCACCGAGCCTTCGCAGCAGCTGGCCCTAGGCTCTGGAACACTCTGCCCCTCCATGTGAGGTCGGCCCAGACCCTAGGGGTTTTTAAATCAAAACTAAAAACACACTTCTTCTCTCTGGCTTTCTAGTTAGAGCGGAGCACGACTCCTGACTTTTCCGTGTGTTTTTTTTTTTTTGTTTTTAAGATATATCTGTTGTAATTTATTGTCGTTTATTGTGTTTGTAGTAATGTGTTTTTATTACATGTACAGCACTTTGGCTCGACCAAAAATCGCTTTTAAATGTGCTTTATAAATAAAACCTGATTTGATTTGATTTGATTTTGAATACACTTTTTTTTTGTAATGATTATTAATTCCTTCTGATTTCCATTTTAGTTCCCTTATTGAGCAAATGACCCAACTTCTTTAAGTGACTCTTTATGTATGTCAAAGCTACAGATTCAATAGGATTAAGAACATTTTATTAATTATTAATTGTATTTAACTATTTCTGGACACGGGTATAGTTATGTTGACATGTTGATATTACAGGTCCGGCCTTTATTATTAAACAAAAATAAAAATCTCTAAAACTTGCTTAGAGGAACCTGTGCACTTGAAGCAACTTGGTTTAATTACTTATACTTATTTGTATGATTAATAATGATATTAAATATGTGAATACTTTTTGTTTTGTTTTTGTAATATTATTAATCTTCTGATAGTCCTTTTAGTTCCCTTATTGAGCAAATGACTGTGCACTTGAAGCACAGCTGAAGTAAGAAACAATGCAAAAAGTGCAAATACAACATAAATAAGGTACCCTTATTGCACATAATGCATGTCCCATATTATCCTGTAAAATAAAATAACATAAAAGTGTGAGTGACTAGCAAATGATGGAGAGGGTGACGGTTATTGTCACATGCTGCAACATGTTGTGCAGCATCCTCTTTTAAGACAACACAAACATATAATCAGGCTCCTCCCTCAGGAGCCCAACATCCTAGAGAACTTGTTAAATATGTGGGTGTGGGCTGCCCTCACAATGCCGCCCCAGCACATTACAAAGAAGACTACAGCAACTGGCTTAAACAAAAGGGTAGAACATCCTCCACTCTGTAGACATTGGAAGTAGACTCAGCAGTGATTTACAACAACAACAAATGCACTTATTCATAAGTATTTTTCTAAAAACAATCTGATAAAAAATCCGAGGGTTTATTTGCAATTTAAAGATTTTAATCAATGGCTTTTTGGTCAACATGTTTATTAACAGGTTATGTGTTTAACTGTCTTTTGAACACATGAACATACAAACATATAAACAAGAAGATACTCTTTTACTCTTAACCATTTTATGTTGTTCCATTTTTGTTTTATGTGAACGTTTTTCTGTTGCCTATAGTGTTGCTAATTGTTGTTGCTGGTCTTCAGCTTGTGTGTAAACTTGATCAACAAAGACAGTAGGTGGAAGAGAGTTTGTGCAGAATCTGTTGCTATCAAGAAGAGGTAGAAAAGTGAGACGTGTGGGAGAAGTTGGGAGTGCGAGATTGAGAGCAGCTGGTGGAATGGCGTCTTTGAGTCCTGGAGAGGAGGATATGGAAAGTGCATCTGAAGGAGAAGGAGGATGGAATGAAGTAATAACAAAGAGTTCAAGAAAGAAGATAGACATGTCAAGTGACAGTCTCAGTGAGTCTGATTCGCAGAATGAAATAAAAAGAGTAAAGCAAAGGATTGAGAATGAAGAGTGGAAAGTGATTGTGGAGTTTGGTGAGCAATCCGCAGTTAAGCTACATCCAGTGGCCCTGACTAAAGCCATTCACAAAGAAATTGGATCGATAAAGCAAGCAAGATGGATGTTGGTAGAAATGATAAATGCAAAACAACAGGAAAAGTTGCTGAAAATGAAGACCCTGAATGAAGTTCGAATTAAATGCCATGTTCCTGGAGCAAATCGGAAAATACTTGGAGTGATCAGTGGAGTTCCGATAGAAATCAGCATGGAAGAACTCAAGAAAGAAATTAAAGGGGCAAAGTGTCTGTAGTTAAAATAAAATGATAAAATGCAATAACGTGCTTTAACCAGTAGGTGTCCCTTTCTATCAGCTGTGCACCGTTATGGCGTAAATACAGCCTATCTACCAATTGGATCAAATATAAAAGTCAGCCGAATTAGTGTTGATACTGCAAGGAGACGTATTGAGTGAAAAGAAATGTAAGATGTTGTTTAATTGCTTATATATTTAAGATCCACGACAAGTTTTCAGTTTTGGCGGCAGTTCCTGTTTGTCTAGAAGTCTTGTCATCAGGGCTCTATAAATAGAGTTAACTACGGCAGATATGTAATATTTAATGCAGCCGAAACGTGTATTACAATGCCGTTATGTGATGACTTTCAAAGAGAAAAGCAAGCACACTCGGAATAATGTATTATTTAATTTTTGTATACAGTCTATGGTTGCTCCAGAGGATTGTGGGTAATGTCCGTCAAACTTCCGGGTTCCCCCATGGGATCTTATTTCGGAAAAAGTATGCATTGAAGTCAATGGCGAGATAAAGATTATCTTTCGATCCCGTTTGAATTGTGCCACAATTTACACATATGATGTTTGTCAATCTTAAATAATAATTTCCATGTCAAAAAAGTCAGTTTGTCGTAAAACTGTTGAAATATAAGACTATGAAATGTGTGTGTATGTACAGCTCTCAACATGCCCAGACTTGTAGTGATTTTCACCTCTTTTAATACTTTTAAAAGTATTAATAAAAATACGGGGAATACGGATCTCGGGGTCTCCCTGCTCCCTGTGCGCAGATGCGACGCGTCATATGACGTCACATGTTTGGCATGTCTCGATTGAATATGCTTTATTTAAAACTAAAACAAGGACAATAAACAAAGCAGTCTTCACAACGGCCGGACAAAATACTTTGAGCCGCCCTATAGCCAAAGCCCGAGACACTGTTTAAAGCATAATAAAGACAATATATAGAGAGCATAATGGAAAATAACGTATCTATGCCACAATTTTAGATGCAGATTTTGTTAAACTAATACGTTTGCGCTGTGGACCAACACTATAAATTGACGGGGAAGGGGGTAGCAATAAAGATAACACCATTAAACAGTTACACAACATAACAGACATAATATCGATAGCAGCGTCCCTAGCAACCACCTTGGTAACAATGAAAACGTTGTATTTACACAATTTCCTGAAGTATTCTTCGTAATAACTAGCAAACTAAAGATCATGTACATCCACTGCACACATAATCTGAAATAACAACTCATATTTCTCGCATCAAATGACATCAAAACGCATTTTAATGGCCAAACTAACCTTAAAATAGGCATTTTCTACCGAGAATAAAACGAAGGTCGGCCATGTTTTTTTATTTCTGCGGAGAGAAAGTTGAAGATCACGTGACATAGACGCCAGCCATTGGAAATGAATGGTGAAAAAAAACGTAGGGATCCTACAATTTCAGAGGCGTTTTTGTAGAAATACTACGTCCCAAGTTGTGGACCAACGTAGTTATTACACGTTTAGATGTGAGACTGGGTTGGATAGATCTAACTCTGGTATCAAGTGAATTAGCTTCTGGTAGCAGTTGGGAAGTATTGGCAAATAACAGTATTGGGAGTGATCATCTTCCGATTATAATCAAGTTTGATATAAGTAATGTGGTTGAGCTAGACGGTATCATGAGATGGATTTTTCTAAATCAAATTGGGAGATGTTTGCTAAATTGTGTGATCATGAATTGATCAGATTGATATGGCAGGAAGTATTGATAAATAAATGAGCAATTTACTTCAAATATAATTAAAAGCGCTAATCAACTATTGGGAATAAAACTGGTAAACTTAGTAAATGTGTTAAGATGGTACCGTGGTGGAACAAAGAATGTAATGATGCAATCCGAAACAAAATCAGGCTGTTTGGAAAGTTAAAAGACACATTCATTACACAATTTATTAGAATATAAAAGGCACAGGCTCAGGTAAGGAACATTGTTAAAAGAGCAAAAAGGGATGTTGGAGAGGATTCTGTTCAAGTATTGGGAGAACTACGCCATTAGATAAAGTATGGGGAATGATTAAGAAGATGAGGGGAATGAGACAGCAGAGTAACCTGCCAGTGTTAGAGAATGGAGGGGAAATTGCCACTGTGCTATGGAAAGGCAGATTCTAGCTAAGAATTTTGTCAAAGTTCATTCATCTGAACATTTGACAGAAGAAGGTAAGATCAGGAGACAGGAAGTGTTAGATGAACATCCTAATGTATATGAGGAAAGAAATTCGTCACAGAGTGTTGTAAATGTACCTTTTTCTATTCAAGAGTTGTGAAGAGCACTAAGTAAGTGTAAAATGACTGCTCCTGGGAAAGATAATGTATGTTACATAATGTTGGCCATGTTAAGTGATTTTGCATTAGGAAAGCTGCTGGAGATGTACAATAAGATTTGGGAGAAAGGGAAGCTGCCAATAATATGGAAAGAGTCTGTCATTATTCCTATTAGAAAACCTGGGAAAGATCCAACCAGTACAGGCAGTTATAGACCTATAGCTCTGACATCACACTTTTGTAAAGTTATGGAAAGAATTATAACAGAAAGGCTGATTTACTATGTTGAAAAAAATGAATTAATGACTCCTTATCAGAGTGGGTTTAGAAGAGGGCGGAGTACTTTAGATCCACTGCTGTGCCTGGAATCTGAAGTAGGAAAGCCCAAGCGAACAAGGAGTGTGTTGTAGCTGTATTCTTTGATGTGGAAAAAGCTTACGATATGATGTGGAAGGAAGGATTATAAATAAGACATTATGGGTCTCGGAGGTAATGTATATAATTGGATTATGGATTTTTTGTTTGGCCGTGCCATCAGAGTCCGAGTTGGCAATTCTTATTCTCGAAGGCATGAAGTTGAGAATGGAACCCGCAGGGGAGTGTAATTAGTCTTCTTTGTTTTCTATCATGATAAATGATATATATGCACAAGTAGGATCTGATATTGGTAAGTCACTTTTTGCAGATGATGGAGCTATTTGGAAAAGGGGTAGAAATGTCAATTATATTAAGATTCAGGAAGCAATTACGGAAATTGAAAGATGGTCTCTGACATGGGGGTTTAGATTGTCGGTAGAAAAATCTGAAACTTTATTTTTTACGAGAAAAAGGATAGTATGAGGAGGTTAGGTTACAACTTTATGGACAAGAACTAAAGAAAGTGAAGACTTTTACGTTTCTGGGAATATGGTTGGACAAGAGAGTTACATGGAGTATTCACATTGATAAAGTAGTAGATAAATGTAAAAAGCTGTTAAATGATCCTGTAGTTTCTCAGTTGCAGTAACTGTTCAGCTCAGCTGACTAAAGGGATGTTCCACTCAGACAAAATAACCTTGACTGTCCAGAAAAGGTTTTGAACATATCGCTTCATTATGAGATAATGTCCAACATGTTTTTTTTAATGTTTCATGTGAAAAGTGTTTTAGCCAGTACAAAATAAACTCACAGCAGCTTTTAAGTCAGAATTTACTTGAACACAGTGAGCTACACTGATATTTTGAATGAGCGAGGACGCTTGTGTTGATCTGGCGTGCTGAATTTTATACACAATCATGTAAGTATTTTTCCTCATTGACTTCCATGTCAATGAGGAAACATTCACTCGTTTTGAAGTGAACGTTAGTTTAGCTGCTATAGCAACACAGTCTCACTCCATAAACGTCCAGGAGCGACGCTTGGTCAGGGTCCCGAGGCGTGCAGTTGGGACGTTCCTAGGCTCCTTCAGCTTCATACAGGGACGCAAATAGCTTTCAACTGATTGCAATGTATTCCCATCTGCGGCGGGATTTGACGCTCATGGAAGCACGGCATTCGTTTGTGTCGGCGGCTGTTAAAGGCAATGTGAGCGTCCATTCCCATTGGATAACGGAGAATTGCACACCCGGAAGTAAGTATTCCCCTTACTGTCGATTGATTTGACAGTGATATCTCCACTACTCATCAACTCAAAAACACCAGATTATCCTTGTTAATTAAACGACATTGATAGGTTTTAGTGTGTGTACAATGCTTTTGTCACGTTTTCCCCTTCAATTCTGAGAAACAAGTATTTTCTATGAGTTTTGGATGGCCGAAGACATTACATTACCCACAATCCTCTGTAGCAACCATAGACTCTATATTGCAACAGGCAACAGCTTCGGTTCATGTTAATTTACAAACTCTTCAACTACAACCGTAGTTATATTTAAAAACATGTTAGAAGGCCTCAGGAAATACTTTAATGTAAATTCAAATTTAAATGTGAAGGAATGTCTGTATATTAACTGTGGGTTTTTCTCTGGAAGTTTTTCCTTGTACGATGTGAGGGTCAAAGGACAGAGGATGCTGTTTTTCTCATACTGATATTCTGCACAAACTGTGCTGTTGCATTTACTGTAAAGTGTCCTTACTGTAGGTATTTTTATTATATGTGCAGCACTTTGGCTCACACACACACACACACACACACACACACACACACACACACACACACACACACACACACACACACACACACACACACACACACACACACACACACACACACACACACACACACACACACACGATTCTGTGGACAGGTGTCTTTCATGCAGGTAACAAGTTGATGATATGAGTACTTTTTTAAAGGAAGAGGACTTGTGTAATCGGTCTCTGGGAGCCAGAATTATTGTTGGTTGCAAGGGGATCAAATACTCATTTCACACAATTAAATGCAAATCCATTTATATCTCTTATATAATATATATCTCTGGTTATTTTTTTTGATATTCTGTCTCTCATTAGTAAAATAAACCTACCATTAAAATAATAGACTGTTCATTTATTTGTAAGTGGGTAAACTACTAAATCGGAGCAGAGAAGTAAGCGGCTAATTGAACAATCTGAGCCATGGTTGGCAGGACCAACCAGAGATCCAGAGCGGCAAGCCCAAGATGTTGCTATCAACATCTGCAGTGTAGAGAATAGCCCTTTGGCTCTGTTTGACCTGAAAGCAGAATAAGCCACTAATTGACCACTCTGAGCCAAACCAGAGCTGTCAAGCCCAAAATGTTGCTATCGATAACTGCAATGTACAGTAGCTTAATTCATATTTCTTTGTATCTAGGAAATTCCCCTGTCAGGCACTCAACTGATAGCTATCGCTAACTGTGTTGATTCGTTTTAATATGGTAAACAATGCTCAATGATTCTCAGGAAATCTGGAACTTGTTGATTAACCTTGGATATTGTCCAACAAAGCAAAAGTGACAAATTATCCTTTCCACTGTCCACCACATAACTGAAAGAGGTGCTGGCAGTGACAGTTCGCAAATTTAATTAAACCACTTTAAGGATTGCTGAATAACTTGGTTTTGATGAAAGGCAAGTAAGTGCATGATTCAGGCAACATATTCCTTTTCAAGTATACAATTTCTCACGCATTGAGATCCATAGAATTGCCCTCCCACCTTGTCTTTTATTCCTACAAAATGCCAGAGAAAAACGACTCTAACTGATAAAACCTCAGGTTGCACAACGAGAATACTGACAGCAAACAACATACAAGCTTCGACTGGTTTAGTTTGCATTTTGGTTTGCTGAGAATGTATGTAATATAAATTACAATACAAAATGTATTGTACATTAAAGTGGACACATACAGTGTCCACTTTAATGCTCTCATTAAATAAGATTGCATTTAGCTGACTCTTTAATCCAAGACGACTTACAATAAGGGCAGTAAGCCATAAGATTCATACTAAGGACAACAAGAAAACTGCTGACACATTCACTTCAAACGAGCCGGACCATTGAAAGTGCTGATGCATAAGAAAGACTCATAAGTACCATTTTATTTTTTTATCAGCCAAGGTACAAGTGAAACAGGTGGGTTTTCAGTTTACAACGCAAGATGTGTAGACTCTCTGCTGTCTATACGTGAAGCAAAATGCAAAAAGCAATGCATGTCTTTTTTCAGTGTACCTGGGTCCACTCCGAAGTGATGGTTTTTTTGTTATTATTAGTATATTTTTTTTGAATTCATGGGTAGAGAGAAAACCATATTTATCTTTTTCAGATCACATACCGTTGTCTTAAAAAACATTATTTGTTTATTTTCCTGTGGTATCTCAGTTGCAGTAACTGTTCAGCTCAGCTGACTAAAGGGATGTTTCACTCAGACAAAATAACCTTGACTGTCCAGAAAAGGTTTTGAACATATCGCTTCATTATAAGATAATGTTCAACATGTTTTTTTTAATGTTTCATGTGAAAAGTGTTTTAGCCAGTACAAAATAAACTCACAGCAGCTTTTAAGTCATCATTTACTTGAACACAGTGAGCTACACTGATATTTTGAATGAGCGAGGAAGCTTGTGTTGATCTGGCGTGCTGAATTCTATACACAATCATGTAAGTATTTTTCCTCATTGACTTCCATGTCAATAAATATAAGTACAAGACTGCCTAATGTCTGCACACTATGACAATGCATTTGTTGTTTTTTTGCCAGAAAAAAGTGTCAGCATTGTATTATTATTTTCACAATTCCTGCTTAAAAAAAGCCTGGTCTTTATTGCAAGTAAGGACGTTTTTGTACATGAGTTTTGGTCTTAATATGCGCTGCTCAATATGGGCCTAATAAGGCAGTCGTACCACAAGAATAGTAATTCTCCCATAATAACACTAAAATATGATCTATTCTTATGTAACAAGACATGAAAATACAAGTGTTAATTAAGTCTAAATAACTCAAAAAGGTTTTCTATCTAAGAATATGTTCCCTATTTTAAAGTGAAGTCTTGTTCATAACCAATAAGCTAGTAGTTTGACTCTAATTGACCTGAACAGGTTCCCTATTCTAAAGTTGCCTCCTCTTCACACTTTGTAAATACATTATAGCACACACCTACTGAAATTAACCTCAACAGTACATGAACAAAGTAGCACACGTTAAAAATCTGTTTTATTATGAACCACTAAAGAGAGTTCAGACACATGTACCAAAACATGTCAAGTTCAAAAGCAGTTAAAAATGATGTATTGAAGTCAATGGCGAGAGAAAAAAATTATCTTTCGATCCCGTTTGAATTGTTTCATGAATTACACATATGATGTTTGTCAATTTAAAAGATAATTTTGCAAGTAAAAAATAAATAAATGGTCGTACAGATGGAGCCTCTTATTTTGGACCCCAGCATACAGCTTCCTGCCGACTGCCAGCCAGTTGCCTGCCTAAGACCTGCCAAAGACCAGTATTCAGGAATGTTAGGCCCTCCCACTATTCTCCAATTTCAGGGTTTAACCAGGAGATGGCGCTATATATTAAATAACTAAGACTTAGTTTTTCACAATAGAAAATGCAGATATTATATAAAAAAAATAAAATCTTGTTTTTAATGCCCCAAGAGCAATAACATCTTGTCACAAGCTTTTTGGAAGAAAAAGACTGACTCAAGAGACCTGTAGTTGACTAATTACAGGCCTCAATAAATTCTGCCATTGGTTGTGAAAAACAACGGTGGACATAGTGGAAAGTGAAATTGACATTGTCGAATTTAATAAAAATACAAAAATAATGTATCTGTGTACGTGTTTTACTATGTGATCTGCACTTATCAAACATCTAATTAAAGAATGGTAGCTGTACCTCTCAAACAACCTAAACTAGTTATAAATGTTTAAATGTTTAAAACTCTGCCCGGTTCACCGACCCCCTCTGAGTGAATACCCAAGATATCTTGGTTTGATTTAGAGAAGGCTTTTAAAGTATACTAACTCTAACTCTATTGTATACTAACTCTTCCCGTCAAGAATATGAATAGAACTTAGATAGATCACTTTACATTTCTGCAAATGAATAGCTTAGCTACTTGGCACTAAGAGTACAGATATGTCTACCCTTTCTTTTAGAGTGTAATATCTGCATTTTCTCTTTGTTTGAATAGGAGAAGGGCAATGCTTTTATTGCAATATACAACTACACAAAATAATAATTTTTTTTTTACTATATCAGTACTTTGTATGCACTCATTTCATAATACAGAGGCAAACTCTATACCTAAAAATAATTATTTAAAAAAAATCCTCACAGAACCCCATATTTCGCTGTTAACGCAGTTGCAGGTGGGAATTATAAGACCGTGACACATCGAAGGCTGAAGGACAACACTAGAACTGTGTAACTTTTTTTTCAATAAAATATTAAAGTCTTCCAGTCCGTGACTTTTCCTGAAAGTGTGTTATGTAGCACCCTATGTTGTTAAAAATTGTCAATTTATACCTATTTCTGCCCAGCGGGTCATATTGACCCCCCCTTTTCATATAAACATGACGTGTTGCTAAGCAACGCCTTTTGTCTACTGCGGTTCCTTATAGATGAGAGATAGATTGAGAGAGAGAGAAATAGATGGATAGATATATTGATAGATAGTTAGATAGAGAGAGAGAGAGAGAGAGAGAGAGAGAGAGAGAGAGAGAGAGAGAGAGAGACACAGTAACACATTCAGTGGGACATTTTATATTAGTTGTATAATACTTTTTGCTTAAGTCATTTTAATTATGATACCAGAATTTGAATGGTTTCTTTGCACTGAGGTCGATGTAATCACAGTTACTCGTATTAGTACTGAATGGTTATTATAGTTCTCTCACAACCAGGATTCTTCTGCTTTTTCAGTGTGAAAATGGTGGACTATAAAGTGACAGTATCCACTGCCTGCCTCGATGATGCCGGCACTTCAAGCAGGGTCCACATTAAGCTGAATGGAATATATGGGGCGAGCGAACGCATCTGGCTTGAAGGAGACTCCTCTTTCATCCCAGGAGCTGTAAGTCTTAAATATGCCTTTCTATTTTTAAACAAAGGCTTTAACATGCTTCCTCAAACTGAACAAGAGATAACACACACTTGTTCTAATTTACAGAAACTAAAATAATAGAAACCTTTCATTATCCCTGTAGGGTAATTCAGTGTTTATTAAGCAACATGAATAGATTGAAATACAAGATAGCACAGGTAAGTGTTCATACAAGGAACACTCTGCAGCCTTGACATCTAGTTGCTCTCTGGGAAGAGGAAGCAAAGACAGTGAACATATCTTCTGTATTGCTGTTACGTGCCGCAGTTGGTGCATTTGTGTGTGTCTCTCTCTCTCTCTCTCTCCCTGATTGTCTCCAGGTGCAGCCTCTCCCCCAGGTGCTCCCAATCCCCAATCAGGGCCTCCATATAGGACCTGAGGAAGGCTGCAGTCTCTCTCTCCTTCTCCTCTGGCTGCATGTGTGCAGCAGGGTGTTTCTGTCTCTGTGTGAGACCTGTGTTTTGTTCATCATTAGGAGATGTGCTCCAGTGTATAGTTGTGTTTCAGTTTACTTTGCAAGTTGGCTGGTGAGCCCTTTTTTGTATCCATTAAAACCTCACTTGGTGGCTTTATATAGTTTCCTCTCCTTTTTTCTCTCTCCTGGTCTTTTCATATGTTGTTACTTCCCTCTCTGGTTCCCCTAGCCCAGTAAGGAACGTAACATGGGGGCTCGTCCAATCTTTGAGACAAAGAGTGAGTATTTGTTTGTTTTTAGTGTTGATATTGTCTTTAGTGGTGAGCAGTAGTGTGTGTGTGTATAAGTGTAGCATTGGCTGTGAAGTCTCTTACTGTTGAACAGCTTCCTCAGTTTAGACAGGGGAGTGTCTAGCTGGGCTGAATCAGTCCTTCCTTCAGGCACTCATTTATTATTTTGCCTTTTTTATTTTCGGGGTAATCCTGGGTGGGGATTTAGTCCCTGTTGGGGGCAGGCGTTTCAGGGTTTCGGCCGCTGATGTTTGCCTTTAAAGTCGCCTCGAGCCCGGCACGCTCCAGAAGATAGGTAGGTAAGTCGTGGTAGGCAGGATCTGGGGAAGTTTGTTATTTGGAAGACTAGAGTCAATTTTTGTGTAGCATCAGATATATTTGCCTGTTGAGTGAGGTGATTTAATTGTAGCTGGCGAGTAGTTGCAAATTAGTTTGTGTTTAGTATGGCCTCCCTTGTGTTGGGTGAGTCCTCTCATACTGGTTCTAAATTAGATGCCGGGTTGAAAGTGAGGTTAGTTCGTCTCCAGTGGGAGAAGGAGGAGCGTGAGCGAGAGTTTCAGCTCAGGAGGGAGCTGGAGATCAGGAAGTCTGAGCTGGAGCAGACAGACACTTTCAGGAGGGAGCTGGAGAAGTTGGAGGCAGACACAGCTTTCAGGATGCGTCAGCTAGAGCTGCAGACAGGTTCAGTTGGTATCTCTTCGGGTACACAACCATTGTCAGGTTCTACTACTGCTTTTGATGTTGGTAGCAACATTCAGCTGGTCCCTGTCTTTCGTGAGTCAGAAGTGGAGACCTTCTTTGGTGCATTTGAGCGCATTGCTGCTGCTCTGTGCTGGCCAGAAGATGTGTGGGCCATACTTGTACAGTGCAAGCTAGTCGGCAAGGCTCAGGAGGCTTGCTCTTCTCTTTCTGTCGAGGATTGTATGGTGTATGACAAAGTGAAAGGTGCTGTTCTCAGGGCATATGAGCTTGTGCCTGAGGCCTACAGGCAGCGTTTCCGCAGCCTGAAGAAAACTTCTGGCCAGACTTATGTGGACTTTGCGAGGGAGAAGAAAATCCTCTTTGACAGGTGGTGTAGAGCTTGTAAAGCGGATGACATTACTTTAATGTGTGAGCTAATGATGTTAGAGGAGTTTAAGAACTGTGTGCCTGAGCGTACGGTAGTCTACCTGAACGAGCAGAAGGTAACTACACTTCGGCAGGCTGCCACTCTGGCAGACGAGTTTGCACTGATACACAAGAGCGTTTTTTTCAGCGTGATCCTCCTCAGCGAGACACTTATCGTAGAGCTCCTGACAATTACGTCCCCTGCCAGTGCTCCAGTGTTAGATCCCAGGCTAAACAGAGCTTGTTTTTTTTGTCATAACCCTGGTCATTTGATAGCACACTGTGCAGCTTTGAAGCGAGAGCAGGCTGCCACTATGGCGGATGTGGAAGGGATTGTGCTATCACACAGTGGTGTTTTGGCTCAGAGCAATTCTCATCGTGTTGGTTTCCGGAAAGCTTGTAACAGGCGTGACACACATGCTCATTCTGTTTCTCTTCCAGGACCCAAGAAAAAGAGATTGTGTTTCTTTTGTCTTGACCCTGGTCACCTAGTGGCAGAGTGTGTAGCTCGGAAGAAGCAGGTGGCAGCTTCCAAGCGGTCTGTGGAAAAACCAAGAGACCAGCACCCAGTTGCAATGCGACAGAGTGGTGAGTTGCAGTTAAGTTCTGCGTCCGTCTGTGACAGTGCTGTGGGTGTTCCCGTTTCTGAAGCGGTGGACCTGGCTCAGAGCGATGTGGATCTGTGTTCAGTGTGATGTGTGTTCCATGTGATGTGTGTTCCATGTGTGCCGGTGTTTGCTGCTTGTGGGCAGTATAACGTGTGTTTTATGGGGGGGGGTTACGTGCCGCAGTTGGTGCATTTGTGTGTGTCTCTCTCTCTCTCCTGATTGTCTCCAGGTGCAGCCTCTCCCCCAGGTGCTCCCAATCCCCAATCAGGGCCTCCATATAGGACCTGAGGAAGGCTGCTCTCTCTCCTTCTCCTCTGGCTGCATGTGTGCAGCAGGGTGTTTCTGTCTCTGTGTGAGACCTGTGTTTTGTTCATCATTAGGAGATGTGCTCCAGTGTATAGTTGTGTTTCAGTTTACTTTGCAAGTTGGCTGGTGAGCCTTTTTTGTATCCATTAAAACCTCACTTGGTGGCTTTATATCAGTTTCCTCTCCTTTTTTCTCTCTCCTGGTCTTTTCATATGTTGTTACTTCCCTCTGGTTCCCCTACCCAGTAAGGAACGTAACAATTGCGCACATTTTTATTATTTTCTCAAACCTTATACATTCAGTCATTTTGTGATAATCATTTGGATGTCAAAGCTTATTGGTTATCAAATACACTTTATCTATTGTATCAATGTTTCCAAACAATTTCTGTCATTACACCAGGTGTCTTCTTTCACTGTTTCCTGCCCTGTCTCCATTGGAGAGCTGTATGGGATAGAGCTAGACAAAAAGCCACCAGAAATACAAGATGATTGGTTCCCTGTCAAGGTGGTAGTCAAATCCCTGAGGGAGGCACCTACACGTTTCCCATTTTCCGCTCCATCACTACCACTGATGTACAAAACTTCGATGAGAAAAAAAAAAAAGGTTTGTGAAAATGTTTGTTGTACTGTACGATGTTCACTTACCAGAAGACATTAAGAACAAGTTATTCAAGTTGGTCTATAAGGAGTCCAGAGACAATTCTGTATGTTAAATCTTTTTTTGATTATTTTTTTTAAGCTCCGACTACGCCTTCTAAGGCAAAACGCAGTCGGTACTTTATGGACCCAGATTGGCGAAATAAATACTATCAGTAAGAGCTCAGAGCGTATTCACATTTTAATTGTATTTATTCCAAAGATAACATGTATCCAAACCTCCTCCACCTTTGGGTAAATATATTCATGATATGTAAGGACAATGAATCACAATGTGACATTGTTGTACCAGGGGTTATGAGTATAAAAAAAAATTGTAGGTACAGTTTCCCCCTTAAGCATTAGAGTGGTAGTTTTAACAGCTAATAACGGCCTCACCACTTTACCTTTTCTATTTATCACAGCTGGCATTTGTATGGAGAAGGAATGCCCTATTGCATGAAGGCAAAAACGTTTTTGTCTCTGCCTTCGGAGGTCAGGTTCTCCAGGACCAAGACTGCAGAGTTTGCATATGATCTCGTGACAGGGTGAAGTCTTCAAACACCTACCTACCTACAAATACAGTGATTGTATTTTAATAAAGGTTTTTTTTCTAGTATGGGTGAGATGAAGCTATGGGGACTTGCTGATTCCAAAGAGAACTGGACTGATCTTGATCATATCAAGGCAATATTATGGACCAAGAACTCCTTATCAGGTGTACAATCATAGATTTTCTAATTATTAATTGATTTTGTAACCGAAAATGGTAAATCATGTGGATGATTTTTATAAAAGAAAATCATAACTCAACTAAGTGCAGCTCTTTTGTCCAGGCCGGGTCCAGGAACATTGGAAAGAGGACGCTTTCTTTGGCTACCAGTTCCTAAATGGTGTCAACCCCATGTTGATCCGACGTTGTTCAGCTCTGCCCAACAACTTTCCTGTCACTGATGAGATGGTCTTCTCCGGAGGTCTGTATACCTTGGTAGAGGAAATGAAGGTGAGTGTCTTGATACTCTCAGTAGTGTTTTGCCCAATGACATGGTGAATTAAGAATTGTCGTCACAATGACATGTTCATTTAGTATGTGTAATATATACTGTGTTGATGTGATTCAAATTGTTACTCATCCTCTCTAAAACAGAAAGGCAACATATTCCTGTGTGACTACAAGCTTCTGGATGGACTGACACCAAACATCATTGATGGGAAGCAGCAGTACATGGCGGCTCCCCTCGTCCTGCTCCATAAAACACCTCATGATGAGCTGATGCCACTCGCTATTCAGGTGAGATTTGCACTCAAGTAGCTAACATAAAAGATCTATGCATTGATTGATTCAACTACCATTCAAACTGTAGAAGAAGTGGGCCTCTACGTTTATTTATTCCTGCTTGAGCCAGAGCCAGGCAGGAATAGTTGAGTCGGATCAACTTTTTTTACAAGACACAAAAGCATTGATGTATAAAAGACAAAGGAACGTGGGGCTGCTACTCTAAAGTGAACCCTTTGGTCTGACATGGGCTTCAATGAAAATGTATATTTCCCCTTAAAGGTTCTATATAAATGCAGTACATATATATATATATATATATCAGCTTCTTGTCCGAGGACACTATTGAAACCATTGACCCGACAATTGGTGGACGGCGCTCTTCCTCCTGAGCAACATAGTTGCTATGAAACTACTTTCTATGTAAAGATATAGGAGTATTGATGACCTAAGCAGTGAATTAAGTCACAGTACGTCGACTAACTTCCATATTTAAGCGATTAACAGATTGATTGAAAAGCAGAGAAAAGTTATAGTAAATAGGCAAAGAAACAACAATTACAGAAAATGGATCAATGGATTGAAGGAACCACATCACCCTTCCTTCTCCTGCAGCTGAAGCAGACTCCAGCAGGAGACAACCCATCTTCCTGCGTACTGATTCTGAGTACGACTGGTTGATGGCCAAGATTTTTGTGAGAAGTGCAGATTTCAACCTGCATGAAATCAATGGTCACCTGCTGCGGACACATCTGCTGGCTGAAGTCTTCACAGTGTCACTGATGCGCAATGTGCCAAGGGAACATCTACTGCATAAGGTACCTGGAATAATAATACTTGATTAACTGTAGCTGTATTTTTCAACTTGCTTTCTTTGTTAGCATTTAATAGCAACTAACAGAGTTCCCTCTTTCCAGCTGCTCCTACCTCACAATCGGTACACTCTGGAAATCAAAGTACTAGCTCGAAACCACCTCATATCTGAGAATGGATCTTTCTCACAGGTACGGAACAACCAACTTTTTTAATATCATGTACAGTATTTGTCTGTCTGTTTATATCCCGAAATATTGACTGTTCCCTAGTTTCTTCTGGTGGAGAGGCTTTGAAGACCATCCTGAAGCGATCACTGTCCTCATTGACCTACAGCTCCCTCTGCATACCAGAGGACATCACTGAGCGTGGCCTGGAGGCTGTGCCCAACTTCTACTACAGGGATGATGGACTCAAGCTCTGGGATATCATCCAAAGGTATCATAGTGTAGGCAGTTTCTATTCTGCAATAATAATATGTGCTAGGGATGCAAATAATGTATATTGTAGTTGCCATGCGATAAAGACTCAGATGATGCTTAGGGGTAGGTTTGTTTGAAACAAACCAACTGAATCACATAAAACTAATTATGTCAATGAATAAAGGATAGATCCGCTGGCACGCACAAAGGCTATGGATCTGTTTGAATGCAGTTATTGCCCAGCAAAGAGCACTAGTCCTGCAGTAAAGCAACTTGAAAATACAAATGCAGAATTAGAGTTTATTGTGTTCCATTCCCCATCTGCAGAAGTGTGCTCCATATTTTGGTTCATGAGGCCTGGTACAAAGACTTTAAGAGAGAATAAACAGAAGTGCAGCCATGACAACCATTCTTCTTCGCTGCTTTTGTGGAGGAAGTTACAGCGCCACATACAGGCTCGGCATATGTACTGCAGCTTTTCCAGCGGTTGGATCTAAACGGAGCTGTCTCGTGTGGCAAGACACTATCCGGTGTATATTGCGTGTGGACGGAAGCTTTTTGGCGATTGCGTTTGCGTTAATCCTATGCGTTTTGCCGTATGCGTTCCCGTGGAGCCTGGGCCTAAGATTCCTTAAAGTGTCAAACATACACCTATAAAACCAATTGGTTCCCAACACTTTGAGAAGGTTTATTTACATCTACCATCTTGAGAACCGTTTATCTGTTTTCAGTTGGTGGGTGTATTTTGGGAACCCAGTGGTGTAGCTAGCTAGCAGAACGTACAATAATTGTGAACCCAGTATGACTATCCAGCGGCGTCCATGGTTACTCACATTACAATGGTCACATGACTGTTGTCAAACATGGATAAAAAATGGTGGGGCAGGAAAAACTAAAACAAAACGATATAAGGTTAATATATTGATTTGCTCTCTCTCTCTTGCTCTGTGTGTGTGTGTAGGATTAGTGGAAGAATCTGATAATCTTACAACTGTTGGTGGATGTGTTACAGTATGTGTTAGTGTGCTTATTGAGTAACCCCACTGTAGGCTGAGGCACCAATTTTCATAACAGAGTGACACCCATTGGTGGTATGCATCATGGAAGCCAGGTTAAGCTGGCACTCAGCAAAAAAGCTACATTGGCATGTCTTAAGAAATGTCAAACTATTCCTCAAAGTGAGGATCTTCTTTGTCAAATATTTCACCAAAATCTTCAAAAGCACAGACCTGACTCTTCTAAAGGAATGGGCCATTCATGATGTTCCTACAGAGAGTCATACTAGTGCAGTGTGTATAATACACCAGCTAGAAATGTGTTTTACATTTCAGGTTTGTGCGGGGAATGCTCAGCTTCCACTACGAGAGTGATGCCGAGGTTTGGAAGGACGAACATCTGCAGGATTGGATTTCAGAAATCTTCAAATATGGATTTCTTTCCCGATCATCAACAGGTGGGCTAAAGAAAAGCTACATGTTTTAGATAATAACTGTGCACAGTTATGTACCATTGTAATATGATTATTTAAAAAAAGGCATCTTAGTAAAGCATTTACTTCCCTCTGGTTCTCAGGGATCCCACAGAGATTCACCACCGTGGCAGAGTTGGTGAAGTTTGTCACCATGGTGATCTTCACCTGCTCAGGACAGCACTCAGCCGTGAACACTGGACAGGTAAAGCCTCCTAATATACCACACTTATTATGTATTTGTGTGGAATGGGTAAATGAGGTTTTATTAGTATTTTTCTGTTCTGGAGAACGATGGATGAATTATGTTAAAACACATTACATTAGACTTAGAGGATTGTAAGCAAGTCTTTGAAATAAATAATATTTGAAAGCTATGTTAGCAAGTCAGCAAGGCTGTAGATAGACACAGTGAGGCTTTAAGCCCAAACCAACAAACTATAACATGCTGTTAAACTCACAAGAGCAACTGGATTGAACCCACAATGCAAAACAATGAGAACAGAAACAGGAGTTGTATTACTTAAAAAGGTTTTATTGCAAAACGGGCAGGTACTGTGAGTTTATGGATGCAAGGCAAGGCAAGTTTATATAGCACCTTTGAACACAAGGCAATTCAAGGTGCTTTACAAGAATGAAAGACATTCAGACAAAGGCATTTAAAAACAGTAATTAAAAAGAAAAGATAATAAAATAAACATTAAAAGAAAAAATACATGAATAAAAAGTACATGAATAAAAAGTACATGAATACAAAAGTTACAGTGCAGTTTAAGATATGAATAGTTCAATTAAAAGCAGCGGCAAAAAGATAAGTCTTCAGCCTGGATTTAAAAGTAGTAAGAGTTGTAGCAGACCTGCAGGTTTCTGGGAGTTTGTTCCAGATATTTGGAGCATAATAACTGAACGCTGCTTTACCATAGTAGCAGAAAGAGCTGACACAAAATATCCAGGACACAGGGCTGAGGGATATATAATATAATATACTATATAATAAGAGCGGCATTGGCTCAGTCTCAGGGACTTGGCCTGGGAACCGAAGGGTTAGTCCGATCAGACCAAAAGAAAATGAGGAGTGTGCACTGGTAGCTGGAGCTAGTTCATCTCCTGGTAACTGCTCCCTAGCCTCTTCACTCTGCCACCTCTCCTATCCTGCATGTGGCTCTGTCTTCTTCTTCTTTTCTTTCTTAATAGTGAAGATATTTCTTTAGAAAAACATTGAACGTCAAGGAGGCACTACAGAAAACTCTGTCATCTCCTCTCCACATCCTCTCTGGACAATTAATGTCTGCACATATTTTGTTCTAAATGTAATGGCAAAAAAATATTAATTCATTGCAGTATGACTATGGTGGCTGGATGCCCAACGCTCCAACCACAATGCAACTTCCTCCACCAACCAGAAAGGGGACACAAGTGAGGAAACGATGCTGCAGACATTGCCTAACAAGGGTCAGACAGCTAAAGCAATGGTCACCTTGTGGCTACTCAGCCACTCGGGCATTGACACCGTAAGTGCCCAAAACTTCCTGTGAAATAAATTACCTATATCACCTCAAGATGTTCAGATGCTGTATCAAATCAATTAATATTATTAGCATTATATATATATATGCAATGTTATTTTATGTTTGATATACATTTAAATTTGAGCAGGAACATTTATTTTTGATGTATAATTGATGTCATCAGGTACATCTTGGCCACTACCCTGATGCCGACTTTGACGACACGACCCCCTACGAGCTGATGAAGGCCTATAAGGAGAGCTTCAAACATTGAGTGCACGCATCCGTCTTAGAAACGTGCCCCTGAAGGTCCCATACACATACATCGATCCAGAAACGGTAGAAAATAGTGTGGCTATCTGAATATCAGAAGGAATATGTTCCTGAGGTGCTGGCCAAATTCACCTTCATATTAACCAAAGTAGAAACGGGGAAAAACTGCATGTTATTAAATAATGTTGGTGTGGGGGAAGGAAACAATACTGCGTCTGATCATTGAGTGATGATCTGGGAATTTTTTTAACAGCCTGATTGATAAAACGGAAAATGTACAGTTTTAAATCATAATCGGCATGTTATTTCTTCTTATTAGCCAATTAATCAATACACAGGGTATCTTAACAAAATAAATAGCTCCTGGAAAAATATTATTTTGGATTACAATTGTAAGACTTAAATAAAATGTGCCTTATTACTTATGGTAATAATGAAAAGATAAATATTTGTAGAGGGAATTTTGTTTTGCCATATTCACTACATGCGTGTAACGTATCTGTATGTATAAAAAAAACAGTTAGTGAGAAGTTTCTTATGATATCCATCTTTCATGGACGAATGGGACAATTCCAACGCGTTTGTTTAAACTTGTATGTGATATGGAAAATGTAATAAACATGGTGTGGGTCATCTGAATATAAAAGTCATGTGGTGGGTTTTTGGTTCCCCGAGAGACGCAACTTGGTTTAATTACTTATACTTATGATTAATAATGATATATATAATTAACTTTTTTTTGTAATGATTATTAATTCCTTCTGATAGCCATTTTAGTTCCCTTATTGAGCAAATGACCCTACTTCTTTAAGTGACTCTTTATGTATGTCAAAGCTACAGATTCAATAGGATTAAGGAAATGTTATTAGTTATTAATTGTATTTAACTATTTCTGGACACAGGTATAGTTATGTTGACATGTTGACATTACAGGTCCAGCCTTTATTATTAAACTAAAATTAAAATCTAAAACTTGCTCTAGAGGAACCTGTGCACTTGAAGCACAGGTGAAGTAAGAAACAATGCAAAGTGTGCAAAAATATAAATAAGGTCGAAATCAGAAATATGTCAAAAGATATAAGCAGGCATGCAAGTAATATAACATTATTGCACATAATGCATGTCCCATATTATCCCGTAAAACTAAAAAGGAGTGTGAGTGACTGACGGTTATTGTCCACAACGCTCCACATGTTGTGCAGCATCCTCTTTTAAGACAACACACAAATATAATCAAGCTCCTCCCTTACGTCTTCCTAGAGAACTTGTTAAATCTGTGGGTGTGGGCTGCCCTCACCCTGCCGCCCCAGCACATTACAACAAAGACTACAGCAACTGGCTTAAGTACAATTTTGAGAGACTTGTACTGTATTTGAGTATTTCAATTTTGTGCTATTTTGTACTTCTACTCAACTATTATTCAGAGGTAAATCGTGTACTTTTACTCCACTACATTTATTTAATACATTTAGTTGCTTTACAGATTTGGATTAATATGTGAAATATAATCAACACTTAAATAAGACTTTAGTTACACCTGGAATACATTCAAAATCTACCCTGCAGTATAC